>PVKS010002797.1:0-15802 GCA_004027875.1 Aplodontia rufa
CAAGATGACTCAAAACTCTGTAATAGTCACAAAGTTTGAGACTCAATTTCCCACATCTATTCTAACTCTGAATATGAATGGTCTCAATGCCCCAATCAAAAGATACAGATGGGCTCACTGGATCAAAAAACAAAATCCAACAATATGTTTTCTACAGGAGATACACTTAACACTCAAAAGTAGATGCAGAATGAAAGTGAAAGGTTGGCAAAATGTCTACCAGGCCTGAGGCCCCCAAAACAAGCTGTCATGGCAATCCTAATTTCTTATGAAATTAATTTCCAGCTAAAACTAGTCAGAAAGGACAAAGAGGGACCAGTACTTGTCATTATCACCAGGTAATGAAACAATGTTTAAGAACAAGTTAAACAGGCTTACGCATGTAGACTTGTGGGTGTAGGCAGCTGATATTATTCAAAGCTCCAAACTACTCATACATTCTGACTATAATTCCTCTTACTGAGAAGACAGAATACAAACATTTAGGAGCAAATAGATTCCTTTTGTTTGTTTCTTTTCTTTTTTTGTGGTACTGGGGACTGAGGCAGGGGCTCTCTACCACTCAGCTACATTCCCAATCTTGCAACACCCCCCCCCTTTTCTTTTCCATGATACAGGATCTTGATGAAGTGTAGGGAGGCTGGCCTCAAATGTTGGATCCTCCTGCCTCAGACTTTAAAGCAGTTGAGACTGCAGATATGCACCACTGTCCCCAACATGCAAACAGATTCTTAAAAGTGTTACTTAATAAGAATACATATAAAGTAAAATTGAAATAAAATTGTTGGCTAAATATATCACTGTGTAGTGATTATATTTTCATTTTTAAAACACATTATAAATGAGACTCATGTAAAAAATGCTATTTTATAATTATTTTTATAGTACTATATTATGAGAGAATGTGAGCTCCCTATAGGCAGGAATTCCTTTTATCGATATGTCCTAAGTGTTTCACAGTGTTAACTCATAGTGAGTGCACAAGAAATGTTTATAACAAAGGTGCTCTACTTGTGACATAAGGGACATGAGGTTTAACCTTGAAAAAACCACATGTAAAGACTACTAATAATATGATCTCAAATTTTAACTATTTATGAACATTATCTGTATTCTTATTTCTATTTTATTCTACAATATAGTTTTATAATGTTCATGCATTAACTAATCCAAAACCTAAAGTATGTCATTTTAAAAACAAAAATATCCTATTTTACAAGAGTTACAAATCGCATATTTTATTATAACATTTAAACAATTACATATTATAGAATAAGTTTAAACCATAGATAGAAATCTTAACTGACATCTTATACATTGCTTTTTTTTTTTTTTTTTCAGGGCTGAGGATTGAACTCAGGGCCATGCATGTGCTAGACAAGTACTCTGCCACTGAGCTAAATCCCCAACCCCTTATACAATGTTTTCTTAAATTCAAAAATGAAAAATATTCCCCACCCTTTGACTGCAGCTTATGTTCACTTGCTTTGTAAGAGTTTTCTATAGATTAATAATATTGACACTTATTATATACATTATAGATTTTCTCAGATTGACGTTGGTTTTGGGCTTTGCTTATCATGATTTGGAGCACAAAAGATATATATAAAATTTTAGGTAATGAAATACACATTGGACTTTGGTATCTTAATTAGAATGTCTTCCATGTAAGCTGACTGGGTTCTTAAAGATGTCCATGCCCTAATCTCTGGAAACTATAAACATGTTATCTTACATGGCAGAAGGGATTTTAAAGATGCAATTAAACTACACATTTTAAAACAGGGAGATTATCTGGGTATGTCCAATCTAACCACATGAATCCTTTAAAAGGCGATTTTTCTTGGCTAGTTAGATAGATGTGGCAAAAATCAGAGAAGTTTAGTATAAAAGATGGGCAACCTACCACCCCTGTGGGTGGACATATGGAAGGATTAGTGGGAATGTGGGCAGCTTCTAGGAACAAAGACCACTCCGTATGACAGCCATCAGGGGTTTGCACCTCTGTCCTAAAACCCAAGGAAGCAATTAAGGCCAACAGGCAAGAGTGACCTTGCAAGCTGATTCGGTATTACAGTCTCCAGAAGAGAACAAGGCACTGAGGAATACTTGGCACTGGCTTTGTGACACAATACAGAGGCCTGCAGAGTCATACTGCACTCAAACTTCTGACATGCAGAACTATGATGTAATAAAAGGGTGCTGTTTTAAACCACTGAATTTGTGGTAGTTATGGAATCAATTAAAAATTTCTTAATACATTTTTTTTTTAAGAGAGAGAGAGGGACAGTGAGAAAGAAGCAGAGAATCAATATTATTTAGTTTTTCATATGGCTTTTGTTGCTCTGACAGTTCCTTGTGTATGTGGCACTGGGGTTTGAACCCATGTCCCTGTGCCTGTGAGGCAAGCACCAAAACCACTGAGCCATCGCTCCAGCCCTCCTGATACACTTTCATTAAATAAGTTTATAAATATTTAGCTATTCCTTCTTTAGTACTTTTCAGTTTTATTTTTTATCTAAATATTTTAAATATTTGTTATTAAGTCTTGTTTTTATGCTGTTTTCAATACGGACTTAAAATATTTGTTCTTAAAATTATTCAGTCATTGTTATAACACCTGTTATAAAATAATTGGAGAATCGTTTTGCACACTGATTTAGCATGCACCTTTAAATTATACAAAATCTTAAGTATAATTATTGCACTTTGCATAATTTACATTCTGCTCTGTTTCCTTGTAGTATATGTGTTTGTGTGAATGAAGCAGAGATAATAGCTTGACAAAACAAAACCTGGAACATACTGTCTTTGTGTCTCTTTTTATATGTTTATATGTTCAAATATAATTTGAAAAATACTTGAAATGCAAACTCTCAGTCTATCCAATGTAAGAGAGGAATAGCATTGAGGGAAACATTATTCAAGAGTGGTACAAAGGAAATAAACACAATCTATTTAAGCATGGAACAATCAATCTGAAAAATTTTCTCTTGTAGCCTGAACGCAGGAGGTTTACACCCTCTTCCTCTGTCCCCACTCTTGCTAGGAAGCGTCAACTGCCTGGAAACTGATACGGACTTTTTTTTTGCAACAGACAACAAGCAGACAGGAATTAATTTACCTGATGGATTGCTCATATAATGCCAATAGCAACAGGATTGTACAGTGACAGAATTAACAATAATAAAGACTTGATTGAAATTTTTACCAGTTACTTTCAGAAAAGGATTTCCTATAGAAAGGCCACACAAGAGTACTCACACTATTCTTGATGGAAACCTGAGTTCCTTTTTTCATTTCCTTGTTTCGTTCCTTTCTGGTGCAAGGAATGTAAACACATGCATGTAGCATGTACATGTATATTAAATACTATGTCTATTGATTTGCCTCTTCCAGGGTGTGAATACTGAGCAATCTTTGTCCATGAAGAAAGAGCTACCGGTTTTTCTGTTGTTGCTTGGATTGTAATCATAAAAGGCTTTTATGAGAATATGTTGAGAATGGATTCAGGTGAGGAGAGCCTCGAGGCCAATGCTGATAGTGTGGGAGGCAGTCTCCTCGAATTATAAGAAGGCTGCAGAACAAACGCCAAATGATTGGTAATATCTCCACAAGAACCCCACGAGCTTATAGAATTCACCCAAGGGAGAAACCTCTATCATGAAGGTCAGAACTAGGTTAGAACCATAACAAAGGTCATCAAGGAAGTTCAGTCATTTCCCACCTGATCATTAGCTTTCACTAGAGTAAGAATCTCCACTCATCTAACTTGACCTTGAGAAATCATCCCGTCTTGAGCCATTACTTTACCCACTGACTAAATAGGAGGTGTGCCCCTTTGTGACTTAACTCAGTACCTTTCACTGTCTAATGAAGACACCCTTCTTGCAGAAAATCTAAGATACCTGCGACCTCAGGGACGGTTCCTGGAAGCCTGGCTACATACTGGCATGATAGTGCAGGATGGTACAGCAGACCTTGGATGCAGGCAATGACTGCAGTTTGTGATGTGGTTATTATAATTTTATATGATCTGTAGCATCAAAACTGTCAGGCCAATATGAATCATTGTGGAACACAAAAGAAGAGCACTTGAAATTCTAAAACAAGTTATTTGAACATGAGCATTCAAAGATAAGTGAGTTTGAGACTTTTCTGTAGATACTTATGTTAGAGGATTTTGTCAATTTTCTGAATGACCTAAATAATAAAGTTAATGTAAGACAGCATTCCTATAGCGTCCATTGCAAAGAACGTTCCTTTCTGGTATCTATATGATAAGATATATATCTATACAATAAGACCATGCATATCCTTTTCTAAAAGTTTGTGTTTAATTAAACAAAGATATATTCAATTAGACATAAGAAAAGTACCTATATTTATTCATGAGTAAAGGCAGACACGTATGTATGTTATCTGTCCTTATGTCCTAAGTAAATAGATAATTTATACATTATGTTTAATCTAATATGTAGGCCAAAATGCCAAGCACAAAAAAATTAGGTTATATCTTTACTGAATATTTCTGGGCAAAGAGGGCAGATGAAATAAATAGTGTATCAGTAGAATAATTCTCTAAGAAGAATCCTGTTTGTGTGTTCTGCATGTTATACATGTATTTTATGTATACATATATATATAAAACCTTTATATATTCAATTAAATAGTCAGAGGTACCTTTTGTATTTTCTTAATGATTCTTGGAAGGATGACCACATATTGTATTATTTTTCATTGTTCACTCTGTAGAAATCTTATCTGAGAGGTCAAGTGTTAAAGTTAATACATCAAAATATTTTTAAACTATCACCATCACCTCATATATCATTTGTGATATTGGCCTCATTTTTCTAAGATGAGCCAAAATGCTTGATTGCCAGTGTTCTTTCAAGTGATGTGGTGATAAATAAAAAACTGAAATCATATAGACTAGGATGTGATTAAATATTAAAAAATGTTATTGTGAAGCTTCTCCATAACCTTATAACCTGTATCTAAACAATCTGGGGTTATGCATATGGAGAAGACAGCAATTAAACTGTTATTAGCTTCAATTTATTCTAAATATCTGGACATAAAGAGATAAAAAATATAAAAAATATTCTTCCCTTAATTTAAAATGACTCTTACAATTCTAAAGTACTACATATGATTATTTATAAATTGTAAACATGGGTACACAAAGATAATTGTTAGTGAAATTTGAAGCAAATGTTTTGATAAGATTATTTTGCTCTGAAGGATCTGTTTAGATTTGAGGAACAAGTGAGTAATTAGAAGATCTACTGACTTATGTCTGGGCACTTTTAAGTAATTAGTTCCTAATAGTCACTGGAAAACTAAGCAAAGTAACTTAGAAGAGAGAAAAGGTCTTAAACATCAGCCAAGGTTCCAAAAGTGTGGCCATGGACCAGGTGGTGGGCATCCAACCATAAATAAAAGCCAAATGAAGACAACGTGTAAAGGAAAACACATGTAACCTCCTCTACTGCAGAATACCAGCCCACCTACAAGGTGAAAGAAAAAAGTCAAAACTTTCAATATAGTTGAAAATCTTTATTGCTCTATTCAGGACAGCATATTAATTCTGTGTGAAGAATATTTGTACTTGAAAATGTCTAAGAAGTGATGGAACTTATCTTAAATTCCATCTAGGAATGAAAAACTAGTTCTCCACATTAGTCATAAAGTAAAAAATATATCCAGTAAAGCAGCTTTTGGATAATGTCCTTTGAGTGCTGACTGTTCAACATGATGATTACAGAAATGACGTGTGTTAAAGAAACAAGAGAAAAAGTACTGCAGAACTGTAAAACTAAAGCAAAGGAAAACTTTGAGAAGTTGGGGGAAGTGAACAGTATCTAATATAGTAGAGCAGTCAAGCAACAGGACAATGAAAAGATTGATATGTGGGTAAAAGATATGCATTTAATGACGGCAGAAAAGTTTTAGCAGTAGCGCAGATGGGAGGTAAATTCAGGTGTGTAAGAAACAGGTGATTTTACACACACACATACACATGAGAAATTCAAAAGTGAAAGAGAAATAACAGCATGCTATATAGAAAGGAGTAGATCAAATATGAAATAAGCAGTGTTAAAATGCAATCTGGCTGCAATTTTCCTTGTTACCCAAACTCGTATTTTTTTTGTTAGTATATTTTTCTCCCTCACTACTATTCACATAAAGCTTAAACGCAAAAGCCAGGTATTTAAAAATCTGTTATGGTATAGCAAAAAGCCCCAAAAACTTAATGTGTGAGACAATGCAAGTGAGCTTAGATGTGAAAGGATTGGGTTATGAAATCCTTAACCTAATCATTGCATTGAGCCTCTGATAGAGATTAATTCGGTGGTAACTAAAGGCAGGTAGGTTGTGGCTGCAGGAGGTGGATCACTGAGGATATGCCTTTTGGATACATGTTTTTGCTCTAGTGAAGAACTAACTCTTTATGCTTCCTGGTGACCACATTCTGAGCCACTCTCCTCTACCACACTCCTCTTCCATGATGATCTGCCACAGCTTGGGCATAGAGCAATGGAGTTGGTTGTCTATGAACTGAGACCTCTGAAGCCATGAGATACAAAAACTTTTCCTTCTTTAAAATTGTTCTTGTTAGGGCTGCAACGGTGGCTCTACAATTAGGACCCTTGCTCAGCATGTACGTGTACACGAGTTCAAACCCTAGCACCATGTATACAATGAAGTCTCTCAGAGCAATTAAGGCTGTATGAAAAACTAAATAAAAAAAATCATTTCTCTCTTTCCTATCTCTCATGATCCCTCTTTAAATTTAAAAAAAAATAGTTCTTGTTAGGTTTTTAGGTCACAGTTACCCACACCACCCCCCAAAAAATGCTGACTGAAACAAGACCTTTTTCCTGTAAACTGTACTTCCACTTGTGCAGCACTTGAGCTTCCACATGGCTTGGGCAAGGAGCACACTCTTAGTGCCACTACTAGCACTATCCCTACCACGTCATCAATACCAAGTCTCACAGCGAAAGCCCCTGCTTCCACCATGGTGTGGAGATACACCAAGTAAGAGTAGAGAGGTTAGGAACGAGAAAATGGCTCTCCTTCCTCCAACTGGTCACAGTCCCACATCAGGGCTAGACTACAGCCTTCCTTCATTGTCTTGGAAAAGATCTCTCATATACTATACAACATGCAATAGGGTATGTGCTGGGAAGAAAAGGGAAAATGGGAGTGAGTAGGAGGAAAATGGAGAGAGGGGAGGGAGGAGACAATGGAGAGGAAAGTGCCCTTCATGGTTTTTTCTTTGTTGAAATCCTTATTTTAGAAATCACTGCCCTCCTTCAGAAGTCCAACTCCACTTTATTAAAAAGAAAGGTCATTTTTTTTTAAGAGAGAGGGACAGTGGGAGAAAGAGAAACAATTTTTGTTTAGTTTTCCATGTGACCCTTGTTGCTCTGAGACATCGTTGTGTATTTGTTGCTGGGGTTTGAACTCACACACTCACGCATGCCGAGCAAGTGCAGTAACCACTTAGCTACCACTACAGACCAAGAAAGGCCATTTTTAATGAAATAATTAAAATGAAAGTTTAGCTGTAGAAAAATATAGAAAATTTCTATTACAGAATTTCTCTTTTTCTATCTTTTCCTCTTTTTGTTTTGGTTTGGTAGTGATGCGCACTAAATCCAGGTCCCCGTGCTTGTTAGGAAACTTCCTACTACTGAACTACCCACACACCATCGTAAAAAAATGAAATTTTTGAGGCAATTACTAGAGTTCTTTTTTTCCAAAATGTTTGAAACATCTGTGTCTTAAGTTCTAAGTTTGTTAGAAGCTATGAATAAATTTATATCATTTCTTAAATTACTATTACAAAAGGCCATAGCAGGTAAATCCTTTGGGAGGGTGGCTGGGGATGGAACCCAGTGCTTCATGCATGAAACACACACACTCTAACACAGAACTGCTACCCAGCTGATAGATTTTAGCTGCTGCTTCCTCCTTTCTCCTAACTTTTGTTACTGAATGTCCCTCCTAGTGGCTCAGAACAACGATTTGTACAGGACTGCATTTGAGTTGGATCCTGACGTCCTCACTTACCAGCTGTGCCATCTTGGCAAATGAGTTTTGAAGCTTCACTATTATATCTAGTGTCCCCCTGCCCAACATTTAGTTCCTCATAATCCTTAGTCCCTAAACTGCCTAAATTTTCAACTGATGAATGAAAATCATATTCTTTCACTAGCAACGTGACATATATAATAAATATTTTGTTCTGTCTTTGTTTACTTTTTTCCACCACAGATAATGCATAAACATAGGGAACCTTTGGACAACCATTGAAGATGGAGAGACGGAGGCTCAGAAACAACTCATGCTTTGCCAAGTCTACTGCCTTTTCACTCAATGTCTGATTTGGGATTTTTAATTGATACAAAAGCACACCTGAAGTTCACATCCTCAGCCATACTGCCTCAAGTGCCCAGTTTCCCAGGGGAAGGTTTGAACAGAGCATCTTCCCCAACAGCTGCAGCCTGGGCTTCTAGAACTTTCTAGGACAGGTTGCCCCTCTCCGTCCTAGTCTCCCCATTTCTCAGTTTCTTTTTCCCATACTGTTATCTTTATCTCTTTGCTTGTCATCCTGATCGATTTCCTCAACTTTATCTTCTAATTTACTATGTTTTCATGACTTTTTCTTTGCATTCTCTAACCTACAAGTCTAAAGTATCAGTTGTTATAACTGTCATTCCTAGAATTCTTGTGATTTAGAAAACATCTGCACATTTCCCTACACCAGCAAGAAGATTAAAAACAGAAAACATGTTACTATTAATGAAAGCAGATGCTATAAATATCTGGTTATTAATCAAATAAAGAATAAAGATTTTATGAAGCCAGTTGTAAACCTCTATTGAAGGATATTAATGAAAACCTTGATAAATGGATAGATACATCATATTAATGGGCAGAGTTCTTTCATATTGTCAGTATATCAAGTCCCCAAATTATTCCTTTTATTCTCTGGGTTCATTTCTTTGCTAATATGTTAAATGTATTCTGAGTCTCAGCAGAAGAGAAATAGTTTCTAAGTTGAGGACAGCTCTCATGTTGTGTTTAAGTGTGTGGGATTCACAGACTAATCAAGCGGAAGCAAAATGACATGACAGAGGTACCAGAAAGCATAGGAACAAGAGGGACTTTCTAGCTAAGATTTTGTGACACAAATTATTTGAGAAGATAAAAATAAACTTTTTAGTTGAGACTGCATAATTCAGGACAGACAGTGCAATTGACAACTTTAGGTTGGAAATTTATATCCCAGTATGCTCTTTCCTGGAGCAAACTTACTGCAAAAAAATACAACCGTAACAAACTCTTGATCCCTGATGATCCACTCACAGATCACCATTCAGACATTTATTCATTGTGTCCATCAGCCCCTGTTTTAAAGATTAGGCATATCATTAAAAATTAATGTTCTAGCTTGGCATGCTGGTATGTGACTGGAGTTATTTATATCAGTGTGAGACTTGGCTAAGGGTCAGCATCATAGAGGTAGGAGCCACAAACATTATTTTGACTTCAGTCTAGTAAGTCCAATCTAACCAAGAGACCACCCTATGCAAAGCCAGCATCAGTCATTTATTGAACCCTTTTAGCAGTTTTTTTCTTACACTGAATTCTATGACAATTATTGCAGAACTGTTATTCTTGTTTTCATTCACTGGCTGAGAAATTAGCTTTATTAGAAAAAAAGGAAAACTATTAATACTGAAATTTAATGAAAATTTACCAAGTATGAGAACATGGTTATCCTTCCAAGAAAATCTAAACTCTCTTCCAACATTATCTTGCTGAGATTTAGACATATAAGCTAATGATGTCACAATCTTTTTTCACTTGTATATTTATGGTTGTTAGGGTGATATCTTTCTCTCTCTTTTTTTTTTTTTTTATTCAATTCTTGGTATGGTTAAAATCATCCAGCCACTGGTAATGAGACCTGGATGGCTTAAATGAAGAATGACCCAAAAGCATAAAAGAAAAGGAAAGATGCTGAAAAATAAAACAATTACAACCAAAAAACAATGAAAATCAACCAACCAAGCAAAAAAAGAGAACCATGATGAGTTTTGCCCAGCGTAAGTACACCACACTAAGAGCTTTAATTTTGTGGGTTTATGTGTGACTATAGAATTTACAATTTTCTTGCTATACTACAGAATTTAGAATTTTCTTTCTATACAGCATCTGTTAAAATTACTTTTGATAAAAATTCTTTTCATGTGCACAAAGATGAAACTTTTTGAGGCATTTAAAATCCATTCATCCTTAATTAAACTTTCAGTCTAAGCTAACACTGAACATTGATAGTTGATAATTCTCAGGAAAGGGTGCCTTTGACCTAGACACTCAGTAGTTAAATCAGTGAACTATTTGTGGAGTCATATAAGTAAAACATTGCTACTGTCAGATCACAGGTTCATCCTAAAAGGATGAAAATATTCACAATGTACTATTTTTGAAAGGACATAGGTAGGGATATTTTTATCAGCAATTCAATGCCAGGCTTAGCTCTGAATTCATACTTTCATTTTATAAATTTTTTAATTAAGGAATTGAATTACTATACAATCATAAATGCATATAAAGTAACAAAATGGTATGAATTTGTTCCTAAACCAGAATCGCACACTGCCCACACCCCAGTCTCTTTATTCTTCTTTATTTTGGCCCTATAAGTGATATAAATGTTTAGATTGTGAATTTTCCAGAATTTTCATTAGTATTACTTGGATTCTCAGGGGAATAAAAACTATGTTACATTGCTGATTATCTCCCTAGATCCATCCTTATCCTCTCTCTCTCCTCCTCCTCCCCTCCCCCACTTGTCTATTGTTCCCCTAGATTATGTGTTGCTATGTCTTTGCTGGGTCTAATACATGAGCCTGACAACCTTTCATCTAAGCCTTGGTTTTGCTCTACTCTCCACAAATGAGGGAAAACATATCCTCTCTATACTCATTTTTAATGGGAGTTGTCAAGTTATTGGTCTGGCTTCCCAGCACTCAAGCTGTGCAGCCAGCCTATTGGTCCCTGCAAAGCAGAGAAGTCCAGCCATGGAGTGGCCCCTGCATTTATTTGAGCACAGGCAGCAAGCATAGCCCACTGTTGCATGGAGCCCACCATGCAGGGGCGGTGGGGCTTTGGCAAGCCAGTGCCCAGGCGAGTCAAGGTGCTCTAACTCCAAACTGTCATTGTTGGGCACCCAGGCTTGAGCACTGTAGAGACACCTTCTGTTGAATCCCTGATGTTATAGCTCCAGATCACTCCACCCGCACTCACCACGCTGAGCATGTGTGATTCACTAAAGTCAACCTCAGGCTTCTTCAAGAAGCAGGAGAAAGTGAAAGCAAGGAAAACATGAATGCAGCAGGTTGGGACTTGAGATTTGATCAATGTTGTTAACGGGTTTCCAAATCCTAAGTTGCATAAATATGGATTAATAGCAGTGACCCAAGTGCTATGTAAACCCCTAGCTGAGCACACTCTTGCACCCTGCAAGAGTTCTGTTCTTGTTCCTTCCATAAATCATTCTTCCATTCACCCATCCTGGTCGGTGGATTTTATTCATCAAATTCACAAGACAACAATCCAGAAGTAAGAGGATATTGATGCTGAGCTGCTGGAGGCTGCCTGACTTCTGGTATCTATGGAACTACAGAGGTCAGCACCACAGGCAGACCCTACTGGCTGCACTTTATACAGACTCCCACTTGCCCACAAAAGCAGAGGCATCTCCAGTCTCACCAGCCAGTGGAAGAAGGCAGTTGACTTCATCTCAAGACTTCTGTTTCATTATCATAAATCTATTTATTGATTCAAGAAATAATGTGGGACTACAAGGTATCAAGAACGGTTCTGGATGCACTGCTGAACAGGAAAGACAAAGATTATCTGGTGGACGCTACATCATAACAGGTAGCACAGACAATAAACTCTAAATGTAATACACGAGCATATTATGCAGCAGGTTGGATAGTGAAAAGTTCTATGAAGGAGTCAAGCAGGTTAAAAGGATTTAAATCCTTGGAGCGAGCATGAAATTTGCAAGGAGTAAATCTCAATGGACTCTTGAGGTCATCTTTAATCTGTGAATTCTATATGTCATACCACTTCATGTTTAAAGGGGTTTAATTGATTGAAGATTGGAGGATTAATGTGTGTGTATATATGTGAATCATCTTCCATGTAGAAGACCTATTATTTTTATCAGAATCTACAAAAAGATCACCTTCCAAAATAAAAAATTGACATTTTCAATATATTATTTTTCCATAAACATAAATGTAATCATTTCAAGTTTGCTTTTATTATTAATAATTATCAGAACAATGATGAAGACTATGCTTTTATTAAGCATATTAAGTACTTACTTGCAGTCTGAAAAATGAAAATAATAAAATACATAATTAATCTTGGTCTGCTCTTAAATTTTAATTTTTTTCAATTTAAGAAGTAGATGTACTTAGAAATATTGAATAGAATCACAAGTACTGATGCCACTAATATGTTGAATTTCTACTTTTAAATCAAAGGTGATTAAAAATAACCTAATCTAGAAAGTGTTAAATACATGATGAAACAATAATTACAAGTTCATTTAAAAACATTTATAATTATATTTTATGTAAGATTGCATTGTTTCAGTTACTTTTGTCTAAAATAGTGAAAGTAATTTCTGTCCTTAAAGATTGTTATAGGAATTAAATGTTACAAAAAGAAAGAACCACATAAATGTACAAGTATCCTCATTCTGTGTCACATCCCTTCAATTTCTTTTTAGAAGTATGGACCTGTAATTCTTTCATTATTACTAATATTCATCCATGAGAATTTCTTTGCTATGATGGAGTCTTTCTGGACATGTCATTTCTTCAGTATTAATAATGAATTTCTCTGGCTAATCTTTGGAATGTTCCTTCACTAAAATAAAAGCTGTCATCATCCTGGTCTTATCCTACTTTTTCATAATGAAAACCAGTAATGCCAATCACTCCTGATTTATTAACTCTTACCCAGACTATGTGAAAAATTCAGCAACTATGTGTTGTAAAGTTCTAAATAATTTGAATGACAGCTTTCATATTCCTGGGAAAAATTAGTTTTCTAAAGATTACCAAATTAACTGCCATGTTTTTAAGGGTCAGGTTGTTATAAAAGACATGGGAAGAAGAATAAGGGGAAATGTGGAGGATTAGTTTCCTTAGAGAATTCAAGATGAAAAGTAAATCAGTGAGCAAAATTATTAGGATAATATTGTAGGAATTTGGTGAAAGGCAAATTAGAAGAGGCAATGCATAAGTGGGCTAAATTGCAAAGATAGGGTACTTCTGAAAGGCTAAATATTAACATTGGGCTTAAACTGCTGTGATCTCAATTTCTTTGTCTTGCCGCGTAAGGCAAGGAGTGGACACGGAGCTGGTCTCCTTTTACATGTCCTAGTATTCAACACGTGGTCAGATTAAAGCAAAGGACAGCAGAATCCAAACAAATAGAACAGTCAAGGGATACTTAAGAATTAGTTTTTATACCCAGTATTGGGGCCCCAAGTTACAAAGCAATCAGAAACAGGGGGAAAAAAAGTATATAAGCCATACTAGGCAATAAATTATGTGGAGATCCCAAAATCTTTAGAAGGAGTAAAAATTTTTTAACTACTTTTCTTTAACATAAATTGCAACAGATCCCAAGCAGGAAATAAACATTTTAGAATGTTATCTTAGTCTTTGCTCTGAAATTTGTTTTTTAACTGAAAAACAACAGCATTAATTTGATTTACAAAATTTGGCTTGTTTTTTAAATCTTTTTAAATACTGGGGATTCTCTATCAATAAGCTATGTCTCCAGCCCTTTTTTTAAAAAAAAAATATTTTGAGATAGGGTCTTGCTAGGTTGCTGAAGTTGGCCTTGAACTTGAAATTCTCTTGCCTCAGCCTCCAGAACTGTTGTGCTTGTAGGTGTGTACCACACCTAACGAGCTTAATTTCTAAAATTTTATCTTCCTGTGAAAAATAATAGTGTATTGTTTTTGAATTATTCCCCAGGTTTCAGTCATTAACATTAAAGTGAAAGAGTCATACTACTTGATGAACACACATAACTATGAATCACTATCTCAGTGACAAGTGCTACATAAACATAAACACTGAATTGAGCTCTCTAAATCCATCCAGTCAATTCAATATTATATAAATGAAAAGACATACCATAGCAGTACAATCCATTCAACACATTTAAGTGGATTCTTCAAATTCCCTAAGACATGATATGAATATTCTTCACAATTGAATTTTATTCATCCATATAATATTCAACTTAAGTGATGGTATATTCAGATTTTGTGAAAAGATTTTTTTTTGTATTACAATTGATTTATATAAGAGAGGTGAGTGGAATTTTACTTGACTATAACAAATTTATTTGTAGGTTTTAAAATGAACACTTTCCATTAAAGAGTTGTTTTAACTTCTAACATAAGAAACCATTTTCAATTCCAAAAAAATTATGAAAAAATTCATTACATTCCCTAATATTCTTAGAACTGGGCATTTTACACTGCTCTACCCATAACTGTCATTGCTAAACCACTGATTTATCAAAACATATCTTTTCTCATGGCTTATTTGGAAATTTAAATAATCTACATGTGCAAGTGGCAAACTTTCAAGACCTTTTATTTGGCAAGGTCAAACATGACCCATTTCCTTTACAAAAGCATTTGCACCTCTGCCCTGAAGGTCTTAAGTTTACTGCCAAATGAACTTGGACTAGTAGATTGCTTGGTGATCAAGAAATAGTCATCATTCATAAAAACACCTCAGCTTCCTGTACCCCAAAACTAAAAGAACAAAGGTAAAAATCTATAATGAAATGTTGTTTATATTCACAATCTTGTTTCAATAGTAGGTTCTCCTTGATATTATTTAGATAAAATCTAATGGGCCAGGGCTTATTTTAAATGGTGAAAAAAACGCTCATAAATTTAGAATGTTACGTCTTTCTTCTAAAATAGATTGAATGGAATTTGTAAAGCACTCTAATTTCATGTTACAAAGCATTTCCCTTCCCTTTTGTCCAGTATTTTCAGGTAATCTGTGGGCTGGAACCATACTAGAACATCAATCACCCCCGGATCTCTGAGGCAGATCTGTATTAGACAAGATGCTATATGGTATTTCTTATGCTGAACAAAGTAAGATTTAGAAAATAATGTGGTATACCTATTATGTATAAAGTATTATTATATGAATGAAACAAAATGTTTAAAATGTGCAGTCCATTTAAAATTTTTTCAGATATGTTTAGTCCCTGACAGAAGTCTATATCTTTGGAAGCCTTGAGCTCTTGAAATAGATGGGGGATAGCAGTGGAGGGCAAGGGGTGGAGGGAGCAGAGGGATAAATAAAAAGAAAACTAGGAAAAAAGGAAAAAAAAGGAATTGAACCATTTGCTTCTACCTATATTGTTAGTACATTTTAATAATTTGTATGTATTTGTACATTTATGCATTATAAAAAACCTGGTTCCCCAAAAGCCAGGTTTTCTGCTCTTGTTTGCTAATGATTTAGACTTTACCAGATACACAATGAGGGATCTTTGCAGATGTATAATTATGCTAATTACAAGATGAAATTGGTATGTTAGACTATCAGTATAGAGAACAGACTTAGAATTGAGACTGGAGTCAAGGCAAATGATGAGAAAGTTCAGGTGTTAATACAAAAGGAAGAAGTCTGTGTGGAAATCCTTTATA
>PVKS010002797.1:15902-112838 GCA_004027875.1 Aplodontia rufa
TAGACTTGGAAAATTTTGCATCCTTTATCAATGAAAATGTCATTACAACCAAACCCTAGAGCTATTTTTTTAAATTTCATTCCAAAATCAAAACACATTATCATTATCTGGTTCTGTCTCATTAGAATTAGTTGGTCTCAGTACAACAGCAATTTCTCTAAACCTTATTGTACGTTAGAATGAAATATGGGAGAATGGTTTGTTTTCTTTAAAAATGCAAATAGCTTTCAGGTATTTCTTCCCTCTACCCCATCCTTGTATCCTCTACTATTAAATTATTTCACATGGCAAATATGCAGATTTGAAAAGGTATGCTTCTGACAATGTTTGAAAATCTTGAGAAAAAAAACTGTGAGACCAAAATATCTTTAAAAACTATCATAAAAATTATACAAAATGTCCTAACACTTTTGAATTTTAACCTGTAGAAAGGATCCCTTATTATACAAGTTTACCTATCTGCAGGTAACAAAAAGCTCTTAAAAAGGAGATTGTCTACGTTTCAAAGAGTAGATAGATGCAGACAAATTTCTTAAGACTCAAAATAATTTATCATCAAGAATCCATAGACAATGCCTGAGTTTCTTCTAAGCACAAGACTGTCAGCAACATTTTTCTTATTATTTTTTGAATTTATTTTACCAGTGCATGTTAATTATACATAATAGTGGGATTCATTATGCCATATTTGTACATGCCTACGCAAATTATATGAAAACTGTCCTTCATCAATGGTTAATGGAGATGGAGAAACATAGGAAGCTCATTTTGGTAGAGTATCTGATTCCTCAGTACTCTTAGAAAAATAATGTTTTTGTCATTCAGAGAAATTCACTCTCAAATGGAAACCATTCAATGTGAAGTTCACTACTGATAATATTCTTTGCATCTGGGTTTATCCAGACTGAGTGTAATGGTTTATTTATGTATATTACAGTTTTTTTGAAAGATTAGAAAAGTACCAATGTAATTTTAGTAATTTATGATATAAAATTGAACTAATTTTTAAAACTCTAATTCCACTAGCATCTATAGTGATGTTTGTGCATTTCTGTTTAACGTATGAGTCTTCAATCCAAATAATAAACTCTTTGTTAAGCATATCATAAGAGCCTAATTTCTTTAGTTCATGCTTTGGTCTGGGCAACATGCTACAAGAATTTAACTAAATGAATACACACAAAAAGTTGAGGAAATAGAAATTACGAATATCTATAGTATATAAACTAGGGAACTAACACAAAGCCACATAGCTAATGTGAGCTGGGAGTTATTCCAACTCTGACCACTTTTTCTAATAACACAAAAGACTCAAAGATTATGTGTATCATTTATTTCCAGTGCCAGTGTGACAGAAGACACTGGAAAAATTGTAAATTTGAAGCACTTTGGAAGAGAAGGGTTAGCCCCAGAGTGTTCTGGGAACATTTATATAAATACAGAATAAACTCAACATTTCATTGGTGGGTGCTTTGAGCAATACATCTCTAGACAGATTCAAAATTTGTTCCAAAGATTGCCAGGGTGAGCATAGAAAGGAGGCAAGAAGGCAATGAAGAACAAGAAAACAAACCAAAACCCACCACACCACCCAAGAGTCCTCAGATTCCAGGTTCATAAGGTGGGCAGCTCAGCAGTGCGCAGAATATGGATTTTGGAAAGGAATAGATTTGTATTAAACTTGGACTAATGATGGGTAAGAATCAGACTCCACTAATGATCATGCATACCACCTAATCATAAGGAGACAGAAGTTTTAAGATCCTGACTCTCAAATTTTAATATCCAGATCAGATTCAAATACCACTTAATCTGAATTTCCATATTTAAAAAATTAGAGGCAATAAATGTAGCTACCTCAGAAATTGACATAGGGATGAATGGAAAAATATCACATGGTTTTTACAAGAATTAGTGAATATAGCTTTTAATATTATCATATTAAAATAATATTATCATTGTTGATATGCTAAATAGGCAATTTTAAAGCCTCTGAAGCATATTATTTAACTTTTTGACACTTCCTTTTCATTAAAATTTTATCTAAAATACTGTACTAAAAGTGTCAAGTCAAGGCTGCCCATTGGGGGCACTTAGTGTTCTTAAAGCTGGTGAATCTGCACCTCAAATATTCTTTCACTAAACTCCTTCTTTGCCAGAAAGCAACCAGTGGTTCATTGTGCCAATGCCATTGCTTCCAGAAGACTAACATGCACTATTTTTAATCCAGGTGGGTATGTGGGGAATAAAGTGTAGACATGTAGCAAAAGAGAATGTCAGCCACGAGGATGTCGAAAGCAGCAAATTCTGCTTCACATGACATAGAATCTTCCAATCTACGGTTTTGCTTTTGTACCTATTCAGAATGTCTCCCCTGTCCTCAAGAGACAATGGTGACACCCAGTCTGACAGTTTTTCTTGCTTTATTAAGGGTTTTAAACTAAGAATAAAAGGGCGATGATAGTCAAGTTTATATAATAGACTCTCCAAAGTCAGAGTAATACACAATCTGCAAGAAGTCTAGTTATGAAGGTGGGAGGAGGGGGTAAAGGGGAGGAAGGGAGGAGGATGCTGAGGGAAAGAGGGGGTTATAAATACTGTATTGTATATTTTACTCCCCTGAGAAGCAAATGAATACTCATACAGGCATTTAAAACTAAAAAGTAAAAAAAAAAAATTATGTATGTATATATACATTGATATCTTTAATGGGGGGAAGGCAGTGCAGGTAAGACACCAGGGAGTGGGCAGCGGGTGGGGGGGATTCTGGGTAAGTTTTCTGTCCAAGTTACATTGTCAATATGTGTGCATGTATGATTGTGTAATAAAGAATCCCTTCACTGTATAAGATTGTGTTGCAACAATAAAATATAAAATATGTAAGTAAACTCATGCTCTCAATGCTCCTGAAAAAAAGTTCTATATTTACCAGACACAATACAGTTTGCTTGATGCTTTAGTAGATCATTCTGTATATTACTCCTAAGAACTCGTATCTTCATGACGCACCAGCTTGCATTTATAGTCACTAGGACTTTACTTACTATTTATTCTTGTTTTGGGAAACAAGCTACAAAAATAGCTTCTCTTACTCTGATTTTGCTTCCAGTCTACTTTTAAAATGCTAGAACACTGTGATTACACTGAGAGTTTTTCAAATTCTGAATTTATTACGCATTGTATTTTTTAAAATTGCATTATAGATCTATGAGCACACACTGCTTAAGCAGCAAGGGAGTTGGATGCATGATTTGTGTACATACACTTAGTTTCTCTATATACTCACAGTGATTATCCTTGACATTTATGAACCCACATTGATTTACTATCAAATGAAATTTTTAAAAACTCAATAATTTTAAAAGGCAGCATATACTTAAAATAATGAACTTAAAATGAAATCATCTGATTAATTATCAATAAACCTGACAACAATTCAGGCTGAGAACATTTCTTTATATATATTTTGGAATTCTGTATCTTTCTTTAAAATGTTTTCCTACACAATCTTAAACAAAAGACTGTTAAGAGGAATGTACTAACAAATGACAATTTGCAAATTTTTATAAGCTTGAATTGTCTTTGTAGAAAGACAAAATCCATTTTACTGGCATGCTACATTTAGTCAAGTCAGCATTTTTAATGGTATATTTAGCATTTTAAAAGCATATTTCTAATTTACCAAAATTCAGGAGATTTAGACTAATACTCCTGATGGGAAAAATTAGTAGCAGATGAATCCTGACTATGTCTTGTACTCATAGCATATATTCTCCAAATGCATGTTGAGCCCTTCTCAGCTTTCTGTACTTGTTTCAGAAAAAGTTTGGTGTTTTTATACATTTGTGTTGTGGGACACTGACGTAGAGATGAGAATGTGTCAAACTGACAATAAGCAGTGTGTAATCCACTAGAGTCAGGTTAGGAATCCTTTAAGAGATTTTGTAATGTAAATTATTACAAGAGTCTCGATACAAATGAGTATAATTATTTCTTAGTACTTGAACAACTATAAGATTATGCAGTCATTAAACATATTTTCAAAAAATGTCATGCAGATATGAAGATGACTGTCAGATAACAAAATTAGATTGATCTATACTTGTACATAAAGAAGTACTAACATATTACTAAGACAATTCAAACTATCAAGGTAGTGCTATCCATGGATGGATAAGCACCATGATTATTGTGCCAAATTATGCTAGGGAAACTAATTCCAGGAACAAAGATTAATATTTGCACATTATTAACATTTAATTATATTTTCATTGAATTATTTTTAGAACAAATTGTGAGACCATTATGCTCCTTTAGAATTCAGAAAGGAAAAATAAAAATCTATCCTATGAATATTATCTGAAATTTAAGGGCCAGAGAGAATGGTGGAATACTTGGAAATTACTAAAGATCAAGTATATCTGACATTTATGAATATAGTATTGGTTAAACAATATTTTAAGAAGCCTGGTTATATTTTTCTGATAACATTTTTGTTGTGATAAGAGTAATTCTCACTGTGATTGATTAAAGGAGGAAGACATAAATAAGACAAAAATGATCTATAATTTTATTCAAGATTTTTTTCCTACTTTCTTCCACATCATGTGAGTATTAAAAAAGTAAGTTATATGAGGATCTGGGGTTTCCATTTTGCTCACCAATATATCCAAGTACGTAGATAACTTTGTAAGAACAAAAAAGTAGGCACTCAATACCTATTGAATAAATATGTACTTTCAAACTTAAGGTTCTATTTCACTCTTAATGTTGTTTTTAATTATATTTTGCATTTAACATTGCATTGTTAGCATTATCCTCTGTCCTTAAGTGTAAATTGGTCACATGATGAGACATAATTTCTATTGTTGAATATGTATGTTGTCTCAAAATTGTTATTAAAATGCTGCAGTGAACATCTTTGCACATAAAGATGGGTATCTAATTACAACATACAAGTAACAGAAAAGGAAGACCTAGATCAAAACACAAAAAATATTTTAGATATTTGCGCTGTCGTCTATCAGTAGTGAACAGAGCATCAATGCTGACTTTTATATTTCAAATTTTCAGGAAAAATAAATAGCACATAATCATTTTGATTTATAATTATTTTATTATGATAGTGATGAATAATTTTGTAAATGTTGATAATGTCATCTTTAATTGGAAATATTAATATTTTTAAAATTTAACACAAAATACAGGTTGTAAAATTATGTCAATAATAAATACAAACATAGACATATATAATTTTATGATGTAGAATTGTCTTATTTAGAGTACATCAGGTCACCCATGGGTTTAAAATGTAAGCATGCACATCTGTTGATCTATAGATAATAGGTAGATATAATGGTACATGTGTGTATATCCTTTGCTCATTCATTAATGGATATATATTCATTGTCTGATGATTTATGTATTTATTTACTGATATAAGATCATTTAATATTAAAAACATCAATGTTGATATAGTCATTTAGAAGATGGAATGTATTCCTGGTATACATTATACATCAAAATATATTTATGCCTCATTCTGATATGAAAACCATGATCTCTGTCTCTCTCTCTCACTCACACACACACACACACACACACACACACACCTTACACTCTGAACTCGGAGAAGAAAATCTGTCTTAGTAATTACAAACATGACAACTTGACATTTTAAATACATTCACAAAAATACTAAATAAAAATATCAGTTACTTTATATTGTCAAACTGTTAAAAAAAGCAGTCCTTTTGTAAAGTTTTAATTTTAAACTTTTGGTTTTAATATGTGAGATTTATATGTTATATCTGTAACTACTTCTATTTATATACTGAAGATAAATATATATAAACATTTAAGTTTATAATAAAATGATTGATATCCTCATTTATAATCCCTTTTCCCTGTTTGGTTTCGCTTTTTTTTCCCAATTTGGGGAAGGTGGTTTAATTATATTTTGTTTCAAGGAAGGAAATAAAATCGGTATTCAAATCTCTTAAGTAAAGTTGGAAAAGGGTCTTGATTGAGTGATCAAATGGAAATAGCACACCTGCATCCTTGTGGTTCAAGGAAGCCCTCTGCCCTGCAACCCCAGGACAGGAATCTGGTGGCCGCTGGCCATCTTTCAGATTCAGACTTGAGTAACCAGTGGCAGATGTGCCTGTCTGCAACTGCAGCGGGATCCATCTGTAGTGTGCACCTGTTGTTTTGCTGAGGCCACAGTGCAGGTGTGAAAATAAAAACTCAAAGGGCAAGTCAACAACAAAATTAAGGAAGCAGTTTTCCCTCCCTCAAGGTCTGTTTTTCTTCCTCTCCTTCCACCTCAAGATGCAAGATGCTGATGGGATAATCACACAAGGTCAGCTTCAACCAACTACCCTAAGATGGTAATTATCATAATTTTTCACTACAATATTTGAAAAAAAATGGGAATATGAGAAAAATGAATTTGAAAGCCACAAGAAAAAAGGAGATAAATTATTCTTCAAGGGCAGCCCCTGCTTGGACTATTTTGATTCATGTTGATATAAGAAACACTTTGCTGTCAACTGAAATACTGCTACTGTGATTGCATATTCAGCTTTTCATTTTTTTTTTTTTACAAAATGTATTTGGTTTAAATATTCTTTTGAAAAACAATATTGACAGTTACTTTTTCTTGGCTCTTTCAATGGCTGATTACAGTTTAAACATCAGACCTTCTGTAGCTCAGTGCTTATCAAAGCACTGTGGATATGAAAAACCACTTTTAATATTTTTAAATTAGATATAGATTTGGGTCAAGCCTGAGGTTTGCCTTTTTACCTTTGCCTCTTTTTTATTAATGCCTTATATGTATGTATAATAGTGGCATTTGTTGTGACATATTTGTACATGCATACAATATAACATTATAATTTCATTAAAACCATTACCCTTTCTTTCCTCTCCTCTCTTCTCCTGGTCCCTTTCCTCTATTCTATTGATCTTAGATTTTCATGCAATCACCCCCTCCACCTTTTTTTTTTCTAGTTTTCACATATGAGAGGCAACATATGACCCTTGACCTTCTCAGTTTTGCCTGTTTTGGTTAACATGATGCTCTCAAGTTTCATCCAGTTTCCTGCAAATGACATAATTTTATTTTTCTTTATGACTGAATAAAACCCCATCACATAAGCATACCACATTTTCTGTTGAGAGACTCCCAGGCTGGCTCTCAGCCTGGCCTTTCTGACAAGCCTTCCTGGGATGCTGATGTTCCTTGTTCAGGAACCACAATTCATATAGAGAGACTACACGTCAAGTATGTAGTGGAAGTCAGGTTCATGTCCCCCGAGACGAACAATGAAACCAAGGGATAGAGAGGTAAGCATAGTAGACAGATTTTATTTTATAGAAAGCAAAGCGTAGGGAAAAGAGCCAACTTCCCCCAGAGTGGGAGAAGGGGAAGAGCATAAGAGGCAGTTAGGTTTGCCCTTGCTATAGGAAGTTCACCCTTCAATTCCAGTTGGATCTAGCCTTGGGTTTGTTCCTCAGACATCAATAGAAGGAATGTGGTGGCTTGCTTAGCAGAAGGGAATGTCTACATCTGGACCCTCCTTGCCAGACCCTTCTCATTAGCATTGGGGGATGTCAAATTGATCTCAAAAGATTGACTGGAACATTCTAACTACTCTGACTGCCTAACTTTTTCCCCTGTCTCAATTTCATAACATGAATCATATGAAATTATTTTGAAAACTGTAAAGAAAAATCATTCAGGAAATATAAAATAAGCATTAAAGTTTTTGAAGTGGATTTATATAAACAATGAATGTAACTTAAATTTAATGAAGTTAGGGGCTGGAGCAGTGGCTCAGTGGTTTCGGTGCTTGCCTGGCAAGCGTGAGGACCCGGGTTCGAACCCGGAGCAACAAAGGCCATGTGAAAAACTAAAAATAAAGTTGTTTCTCTCTTTCTCTGTCTCTCTCACTGTCCCTCTCTCTCTTAAAAAAAATTAAGTTATTCAGTCACTCAGTAAACCATCATATCAGTTTTGTAAGCATCCACCTTCCTTGAAAAAGACATTGCCTTGAGTTCTATACTAATTGTCTTCATGATCATTATCTGTCCCCAGTTTGGTATTTGGATAATAAGCATCCTTTTCTTCTTGCCACCGTATATCTGATCCATTGCTGCCTTTTTTGTTACTGTATAGGTTTGGAGCAGAATCCTCCATTTTCTCCTTGTTTTTGAGACTAGATATTATAGAGCATCTCATTCACTGATCCTGTTAGTTTCTCTATCAAGTGGACTGAAGAGTTGAAATCTTAAACTCAATTGGATCCCAATAATATCGCAGGCTTTTCCAACCATGTTTTTCCTCTTATCCCTTTCCACAGTATGTGTGATTCAAGGAACCAGCAATTGGGGCATGGAATGGGAGGGCCTTAGCATCTCAGTCTTAAGTCTCATTGTATAAATATCCATCCTCAGGTGGCTAGTGTGCACATGCAAGGCTGAAAAGCAGTTCTCCAACTACAGCACCTCTGATAATAAAGTATAGTTCTCTGATTTGACCTTGAGTTAGAAACAAACCTAAAATCACTGAGCACTTTGGAAACAGATGCCTCTTCATGTCCTAGCTCTTTAGCTGTTGAGATGAATGTTGTTCAGCAGTTAATTCAGAAATTCTCTTGCTTCTCCTCATCCGTGGAATGATGAAAATAACAGCTTCCTTATAAGCCATGGCCATAAAGTGTGTGATGAGCATACAAAGCACTCAGGGCTGTGTCTGACATGTAATAGGTAATCAAGGTTTGGTTAAAAATTCGAGAAATCAGGGAAAGAGAGGTTAAGGTTGTCAGTGACTAGTCACAGACCTTTGTCAATCAATAATGACCCGATAACCAGTGTGATGTACTCTAGTACTGTCCCTGTCACTTTGCCATAATATACTGCCTCTCAGCAGTCGAACTAATTTTATATCTGCAAGGATTCTTACTTTCCCCTGGCATCACTATCGGCATGGTAATTTTTCTTTTATTTTCTCTGAGAGACATTTTTAGGTAATGTGAGAAAAAAAATGAACCCCTCTCTTAACAATATATGAAGCAATATAAAAGACTATTTAAAATATATTTCTTTGCAAAACATATTAAATGGATCATTATTTACATGAGACTTTTAGAAGTCATTATGGACTATTGTGCAAATTTTAAACTGACATTGGATAGGTAAATTATATTGAGGCAGTTCTCAAAATCTGTATTTTTTATTCAATAGACCACAGCGTCTCTTTGATGTGCTATTTTGTAACTCAAATTATTTTGCAGCATATGCATAGCTATCCTGATTCTAATAGATATTCATATTTAAATTATGAACTAAAGTTACTTTACACCTAAATAAGTTGATTTTTCATATCAAAAAACAGATTCAAAAGAGCTACAGAGCAGAACACAGTATTTGAACACATTTTTTATGGTGTTGTGATTTCTAGATCATCTCATATTTGTGTTGCTTATCAATTTCTGGCCTCTCATCTTCCAATGCACCCTTCAATATGATAAACAACAGAATTTGTTTTAGGCACTCTTTTCCTTTAAAGTGATTATAATGTTAAAATTTATTAGTAAAGGGAAGTGGCAAGAAATTAGAGGAAAAAGAAATTCCCTGCAACTTCTAGCCCAGGCAAGGAGGGTCAATGGTGTGGCTGTGAGGACATCTGTTCAAAACTGCCCCATCATCCACCTTCGCTTTCCCTTACTTCACTGTCCGAGCCCAGTGATATTTCCATGGGTAGCCTGCAATCCTGTGAAAACCCTGCCTCACCTGTCTGTATTCAGCCACCTGTGTACCAGAGGGTCACACCAGGATGTGGTCATTCCTTCTTCACCACCAAAACTCTGAAAATTTTCCACCCCTACCAGCAAGCAAACTCCATTCTTGCCCTGACAGGCACCATTTACCCATGGTCTGTTCCTAGTCTATACTGTGTTATGGAGGGTGGCATTTGTGCAACAGCCACAAAAGAGTTCAGCTTGACCAAATCAGTGAACATCACTGCTTTCCAGGTGCAAAGCCACATTTCTCCAAGGAAGGTAAAACCCTTTCAAAATTTGTCCTGTCTTTACTCAGTCTTAGTGCTACTATATGGAATTTCCTTAGATCTTATACTTTTATCTGAATTCATTCTTTAAAAAAGAGAGAGGGACAGTGAGAGAGAAAGAATCAAGTTTAATTAGTTTTTCATGTGGCTTTCACTGCCCCGACACTTTGTTGTGTACATGGTGCTGGGGTTCGAACCCGCATCCTCACACTTTCCAGGCAAGCACTGTCACTGCTGAGTCACTGCTCCAGCCTTCATAATTCATTGTTTATATTTAAACTAACTCCTCTTTAACTCATCTTATGGTTTCTAGCTTCTGCTTGGATCCAGTCCACTACATTTGTTTTCTATAATTAGAACATAAAAATATCCTAGAGATTCATTTTGTTAAAATAAGGGCTACTACTTACTATGAACCATCTATGTGGCAAGTTCCTTAAAGATATTATCAGAGTCTGGAGTGGTTGCTTAGTGGTTGGAGCACTTGCCTGGCATGTACAAGGACCTGGGTTCAAACCCCAGCACTACATACACAACTAAATGTCTGAGAAACAAAGGCTACATGAAAAAAATAAAATTGATTCCCACTCTCTCTCTCCCTCTCTCTTAAAAAACCTGTTATCTCATTTAATCCTAACAAAAATCCTATCAAGTAGGTAATATTACCCCATTTCACATATGAAGGAACTGAGGCTCACACATAGAGTAATTTACTCAGGGTCAATTGATTGATATTCAGAACAAGACCTCTCTTGGTACTAAGGTTGTGTTTTATACACATTCCAAAACTTAGCTAAAACATACAAAGATTTTTCACTTTTTCCTGGAATGATTGACAATCATTTTCTATGATTTTCCACAGAAAATAGAATTTTTCTAGACTATGTTACACTGCAGTGTTTATTGAACATGGTCTCTACCTTTTAAGCTTTCATGGTTTCTTGAATTGATAGGATGATATTTGTGAGTGTGTGTGTGTGTGTGTGTGTGTGTGTTTTGGTTTTTTTTTTGGAGGGGGGAAGAGAGAGAAAGAATCAGTCTTATTTATTTTTTCATTTGGTATTTGTGTTTCTGACACTTAGTTGTATATGTGGTGCTGGGATTTGAACCTGAGTTCTCATGCAGGTCAGG
Organism: Aplodontia rufa; assembly: GCA_004027875.1. Classification (NCBI taxonomy): domain Eukaryota; kingdom Metazoa; phylum Chordata; class Mammalia; order Rodentia; family Aplodontiidae; genus Aplodontia; species Aplodontia rufa. The sequence continues at coordinate 27,109 of PVKS010002797.1, forward strand.
AAAGTGCTCCAACTGCCAAGCCATCACTGCAGCCCTGACATCCTTATTTTTCACTTAAAAATGTTATAAAACCCAGAGGAGAACAAGATCATCATAATATTCAGGATATCCAGGTAAATTTGAATTTCAGAAAACTAATGATTCTTTTTTAACTAAAAGTGTATACCAAATATTGCCTAGGTCATAGTTATACTGAAAAGATTGTTTGCTGTTTCTCTTAAATCCAAATTTAACTATGTGCCCTATAATTTTTATTTGTTAAATCTGATAACCCTAGAAGGGACGACTGCCTTCCTTACTCTGCCTATAAGTTTCAGAGAGCTTATCTACACCAAAAGCTTCAAACAAGATAGTGTATCCAGAACAAGTCTCCAGACATAACATGCTCCTTACTTCAAGATTACTTCCTTTCTAAGATTCCTAGTAGATTTTAAAATCCAAGTAATCCCTTATAGACTTTGTTTCCCTATCTTGTCATGACCTCTGATCCTTCCGATGGTGTTGGTAAGACTTTAAACAGCTCCTCACCCAAAGTTGCTAAGGGTGCATGGTGGTACCTGGATATATGAAAAATTCACCATGAAATAAGGACCTAAGACATTTAAGATAACCACTGCTGTTCCTGGCCAACTGAAACCCATCCTTGGCCTGGTCCAGCCAGGTTCCGACCTGAGGGACTGGCTGGGGATGAGAAAAACCACAGGCAGGAGACCCGAAATGGTCTTTCTTTGTCCAAACTTTACTTCTCTTTTTTATATATCCATACTTTACATCTCTCTTATCAAGGCAACATCCATTTGTGCTGCTACGACAAAATGCCTAACATTAAGTAGTCTCAAACAAGTCAAGGCAACGCTAAAAGACTCTATTTCAGAACAAACATAGACAGCAATTACTCACAGTTCTGAAGGCTGGGAAGTTCGGGAGCAAAGCACAGGCAGGTTCCGCTGCTGACAAGAGCTCATCTTCCAAAAGAGCAGGGACACCATGTCCAGCAGCAAAGTACGAGAGCTCTCTCCCGAAGGAGCAGGGACAGCACAGCCAGCAGAAAAGTGCAAGAGCTCTTCTTCCGAAGGAGAGCAAGAGCTCCTTACTGCTGGCGGGAGCCTCTTCTTTAAAGGCCTTCACCCCGCCCCCTCGAGGCCTCTCTACATTAGCTCGTTCATTGCCACACCTGGATTTCGGAGGCACACGTTTGATCAGTAGGCCTCTACGTGCACCCCTTGAAGGATCTAGAATAATTGGCAGGTGATTCCAATGCGAAACGTCTGAAGCCCGTGTCGACGCCCTGTTTTTCAAGCTTAACAATATACAATCTAGCAGCCCTTCCTGAAGGAGCTTATGCAGAAAGCAACAAGATCCAGGGCAGCTGATAAAGCAAAGGTCAGACCCCAACACATCCTGACTATTGACAGGCAACACTATCAACTTTCCATCTTAACTGTTGCTAGTCAGGAGTTATAGTCAATAGTTAAGACTGCTTGTTCACTTAACTAACTCAACTCTTGGACCCAAACATACCTATAGATGGGACTAATTTTTAATTAAAATTGTTCTCCTCCTAAGCTGTAGCAACAAGGACCTCATTTTTATCTGGATGCTTTGCAATTTAACAGATCACATGCTGAGTCCTCCCTTGCAGCTATGTACGATCCTATAATTTTCATCAATGAGTTGTAACAGAAGTATCCTTAAATGTAAGAAGATGACACATCCTATGAAGATATGAGGATAGGATGACTGGAACTTAAGCAATCACCTTGAATTATGAAGCAGCATGCAAAAGACAGTGCAGATATTAGAGAGATGGAACCCAGGGTTCTGTAGCTAACATAGCATACTGGGATTGTTTTTCTTGGGCATCTTTTATGTAAAAGGGAAATAAATTTCTTCTTCACATGAGCAACTTAATAAATGTTATATGAAGCTGAGCTGAATCTTAATGGATGGAATGTTTTACATGGGAGTTTCATCAATTTTATTTTTCCAATTGTACTTACAGGGAAAAGCTTGGTAAGAAAATAAAGCCTCTACCTCAACCTTCAGAACAAGAAGAACCAGGATGGATCAACCGTTCAATGGCAAGAAGATATAGATTCCTCATAGTATCTGTCAAAAATTAATTCAGGCCCCCTGCATTAATTAAAAGCATACTATTGGAGATAGACTTACAAAAAGATAGTATACTGACAGAAGAGGTTACTTGTCTACTTGGAAAAGTAGTTTAGAATGCAAACAACTAAATATAGTGTGCAAAGTATCATTATTGTGGTATGCAGAAGCTATTAGGAGAATAAGAGGCTCCTGTGCAAGACAGAAGCAGGTGAAAAGGTCAGCAAAGTAGTAAGTTGAATCCTAAGGACTGCGTGGCATTTCATTGAGTGGGGGAGAGGCAGTCTCTGATAAACTGAGAAGTCAGTGTAAAGGTAAATGGTCATGAGAAAATAATGCACTTTGAAAATGTGATGAATATTTCCATAAAGCTAGAGCTCAGCATTTCCATAGTGGGTATAGAGCCAATGGTAAAAGACTGTAAGGGTGAGAGTATCTTCCAAACCTTGGTATATTGTTTAGAAATGTATTAACTCTCAGGAGTATCACATTCTTTTTTTTTTCTTTTTTAAAGAGAGAGAGGGACAGTGAGAGAAAGAATAATTTTATTTTTAAGTTTTTCATGTGACTTTCATTCCTCTAACACATTGCTGTGTACGTGATTCTGGAGTTTGACCCTTCCGTGTGCCAGGAAAGCACTGTAACTGCTTAGCTACCACTCCAGCCCACATTCTTAACTCTTTTACAAGTATTATTTTGTTCTTAGGTTGGAAAATAGATTGAACAGAGTAAAATCTGTAGCAAATTATTTCTTAATGAAAAGCTGTTTTAAACTTTTAACATGTGTCCCCTCTTCTTAATCATCACCCCAACACTACAGGCAAAATAGTAACATCATTACAATTTCAAGTTGAGATTTAGCATTTTTCTGCATATCTTTGGATTCATAAAAGCCAAGCCATTCATGGTACTTTATTACTACTCCATCAACAATTGGATTTGCAAAGTAATCCAGAAGAGAGTAATATGAACTATGGCAGTGACATTATCAAAAACAGAGTAGAGATATAAGGAAAGTAGAACCAATTGATCTTGATGTGGAAAGGGTGAGAAATGAAGAATGATAGTCCTAATAGTTGGAAAATATGTTGCTAAAAGGAGAAAACGGAAGATGCAAAATAAGTTGACAAGTTCCCTTCCTAACATGCTTATGCAGGATAAGCAACGGTTAAGCAACGGAAACATCAAGTAGGCGTTCAACAAACTTCAGAAACTCATGAGAGATGTTTAGGTGGGAGATACAGATTTGGAGTTGCTATAGTTTGGATATGGTTTGTGTGTGTCCCCCAAGAGTTGGAAGCTGGGTCATTAGTGAGGTCCTGTTGGAGGTGGTGGAATTAAAGTGGTGGAGCCTAGTGGGAGATTGCTAATCCTTGCAGGGGATTCACATAGTTCTCAAGGGACCCCTGTTAATTCTTGTGAGAGTGACTGGTTATAAGAAAGCAAGCCTGTGTTCACTTCAGCAGCACAAGAGGATAAGCCTGAACCCTGAATTGCTCTCTGGTTTCCTGACTTACCATGTGACCTCTCCCTAATGCATCTTTTGCCATGTTATGAGGTGGCCCTCCCAAGAATTGGAGTAATGCTGTTTGAATTTCAGACTCAGAATTGTGATCTAAATAAACTTCTTTTCTTTATACATACTCAATCTTGAATATTTTATTATAGTAATGGAAAGCAGTCAAATACAGGAAGTCAGTTTTGAAGGTGATATAGAATATAAATGAATATCAATAGAGTCACCCAAGGATAATGCATAGCAAGAAGGAATGAGGGCAGAGAAGGTCTTGGGAAAATGCCACAATAAGGTACTAATGGAGGGGGGATCTCTAAAAGGAATTGAGAATTAATGCCCAGAGATGTAAGAAAAGGCAGGAGAGACTAGTATCCTAGAAACAAAACAAGGGGAATATTTCAGAAATGAAACACCACAAAGAAAACTACAAAGATAATAAAAAATGTGTGCTTTGGCTTTAGCAATATGGAGGTCATTATTAGAAGAATGGAATGGGGGATAAATTTCAGATTATAGTAGGGAGAATGCATAAAATGTTGAGAAGGTACAAGCTCTGAGCCAAAGGACTCTTTCGAGATACCCAACTATGAAAAGAAAGGTAATAGCTATTAAGGGTCAAGGAACTACTTTTGGTTGTTTACTTTAAGATGAGAGGCTTGAAAATGTTGAAATGGAATTGAGACATTTTGAAACCCAGATGTTTAGGACACAAGAAAAAGGAAATAATTGATAAAAGAAAATCTTCAAGAAGCTAAGAATTAGAGAAAGAGGTTTTGAACATCATATGAGGTGGCTGCACTGAAAGATTATTAGATTTTTATTTTTATTCCTCCTTTTTTTGTTTTTTCCCCATCTTTTTATTTGAGCATTATAATTACATTAATGGTGTTCATTACTACATATTTATATATGACTCTTGATGTTTTTTATATTAGTTTTGATATTCACTGATTTTTTGACACTGATCTTACCTGAATCTTGAAACCCAATTCTAAATATACATATATATATACACACACATATATATACATGTATATATGTATATATCCATTAATATATACATATGTCTAATATGTAGATGTACATACACAAAATTCATACATATATGGAAAGAGAAAGCAGTAGAGAGAAGTGAAGAGATGGTTTGTTTTTAACATGCACAGTTAGCATGTTGTATGGTTTTACATGGTATTAAAGTCCTTTTAATAGAAAACTCTAATTGTCTGTGAGCAACTGACCTGGCTTTTGGAATTTCTGAGTTGCTTTAGTGTGGTACTATCCAGAGTTTCAAGTTGCAGCAGCAGCTGAATACATAAATATGTCTAGGGTAGACAAGCCCTGATGTTGAAATTACAGAGAAAGAAGTTGTACATTTTTGGAACATAAAAGGATTTGGACACATATATTCAAGTGTACTTGAAACCTCTTGAAGGTAAGAACTATGCCAAATTGTTCTTCTTTTTCCTATTAGCTAACATATTATTCCAAGCTGGACTATTAGTTAATAAAGCTTGTTTTAGTCAGCTTTTCATGGCTGTGGCCAAAAAGACCTGATAAGAACCACGTAGAGCAATACAAGCTTGTTTGGTGCTCACAGATTCAGAGGTCTCAGTCCACAGAGGCTCCATTGTTTATGACCCAAGATGAAGCAGAAGAGTAGGCAAGAAGGGCATGGAGGAGGAAAGCAGCTCAGGGCATGGTTACCAGGAAGCAGAGAGAGTTCCACTTACCAGAGACAAAAGCTAAATACCAAAGTCATGTCTCCAGTTGCCCATTCCCGCTCAGTTAATCCATATCAATGGATCAATGCACTGATTAAGTTAAAGTTCTCATAATCCAACCATTTCCTCTCTAAACTTTCTTGCATTTTCTTACACATGAGCTTTTGGGGGACAATTCACATCTAAACCATAATAAAACTTGATAACCATATTTATCCTTGGCTTGTACAACAGGGAGATTTGGCTTCTATAACATACTTTTTATATATGAGTTATATCAATCTGAATTTATTTCTTCCCAAATTACAACAAACAAAATAAAATACTAAGCCTCACTCTTTCTCAATAGAGTATTCCAAGTGTCACTATGTTGTTCACTGTCTTTTCACAAACTTTATTCTCTTTCAATCAACTCTCTCCCACTCCTTGTAATTTTCAAGTTTGACCTTTCAACATAAATTTTAATGTTATGACCTGTGTTCACATTGGAATAACTCCTTTTCTCTATTTTGACAAAATTAAAATAGGTTCTGTCTTCAAAAGAAAATGTATGTTAGCACTTTGTTTCCTTCTAATTTTAGAGATTTAAGTGATGACATAGTACTTTATCGTTGGCTACATCAGCAGTTAGCTTTGCCAAGTGAGGTTGCGAGCTTTTCTAAATGCAAATTAAAAGAAAAAAAAGGAGCAAAGCATTAGCAGGCAGCAAAATGACATGGTACGTGGCCAACAAGGTAATGGCTTTTATTTCAAGCCAGTGCTCCAGCGATGGAGGGTTAGCTTCTCAACAGTGTGAGCTGAAGACCCAGTTCCCCTCTTCTTGGTGTCTGTGGAGAACAGAGGTTGGAATGGAGAAGGAAATAAAGAAGTAGCTCACTAACCAGATAGTATTCTTCATTAACGACCACAGAACAGGAATCAATGCCTGATACTTACTGTCCATGGCCTACTGTCCATGTAAACTGTGAACATTTTTGGCACCAAGAAAGAATCTGCAGTGCCCTCTCCATTCACAAAGGACAATGTGACTATATATTATCAACCAGTGGATATTAGGAGATATTAGGAGACTGTCTCATCTATTTTTAGAATTTTATTTCATGTCCATAAAAACATTCCCATTTTTCTCCTGCAGAGAACTGCTTAAACTGAAATTGCCAGTGACTCCACATCCCTCATCCTATTTCATTACAGAAACACTCATAAAGACACAGTTTTCTCCTATCAATAAATATGTTTGATGTTCCATAGAAGTTCTATGTAATACATGCACAACAATTGAGTCAGACTTTGGGATAAATTATTATCAAAACAACTTTCAGCGATGAGCCTGCCTCCGGATGTTCTCTATGGATGCGACGTGGAGGCTCAGTGTGAAAGCAGTATTCACAATAAAGCCTCTGAGTAATAATCATAAATCCCAAACAGGCATTACCCTTTCTTAAGACATTTTTAAACCCTCTGAAAAAGAAGACTATAAGGTGCAATGTGCTTTTAGAGACATTCTATTTTTTTTAATACATTTAGTGAAAGCGTGAAGTGGAGCATGCCTAGGCTGGGTGCCCTTTTCATGCAGCAGCCTGAGCTAGTAGTAGCTTCATGTGGACTGTGGTGATTTAATAGAAATGTTGCATGTGCTATTCAGGATGTTCTGGATGGGGCTTTAGATTGCTTTGTTTATGTTAATATTTTCTCTTAAGGATTCCTAAAATCTTGTATACAGAAAGTGTCTCAAAACCTGGAATCTACCTGGAAATCATTATGTAATAAGAATAATTTGATGTGAATTTTTAAGGTAAGGAACAAAGAAGGGAATAATATTTTTTTTAAATTAAAGCCTTAGACAGATCTGCTGCATTCAACTGCAATTCCACCTGTTTAGCACTCATTAAAAACAAAATTTAGGGTGCTGACTGCCAAGATAAATAGGTTTTGTTTTCTATTTTTCATGTTTTTTTTAACATGAAGACGTTTATACCCTTATATCAAGGACTAATTTCAGAAATTTTTGTCAAAAATGTCATGTTGAATATGTCCCCACTGGTACAATGTAGGTAAGTCATGAATATACAGAAAATTAAAGATTCCTCCTTTTTCTTCTCATTGTTCCATATCATTTACATGTTATACAAGTAAGTACTACTGCATCTCAATGGGAAAATGCATTAAACTGTCAACCAAACTCCTACAAATTTATCACCGAATTTTACAAGCTTAGTACATGTTCAATAAGTATCATGGAGGTTTACTATCATGGAGAGTAAAATTTGAATACTTCTGTGAGCTCAGAAAAATAAGATTATACTGTCCCTTCTAAGTATTAGTAAAATGTATTTACTGTACTCAAATATCAAAGATACAGTGAGGAAAGGATCACTGTTAAAGATTACCCTGCTACAGTATGCACTAAACATGGCTGGTAAAGGACAGGGATCTCAGGACAGAAGTCTTCATTATTTCCAGCAGCTTCACCAATCAGTCAATAGTTTCTCCAACTTGAAGGGAAAAGATTCTAAATGACCAGATAGAATTGCACTGGTTTGTAACCCCACTTCCTACAGATATCATGCCACAGGGATAGGCAATCTTTGCCTCCTGTGAAAATTAGACAAAGAGATCCATTTTGCCACTCTATGGGGAAAGAGACATGAACTTAGAAAACAGTCAACTGTGCTGAAAGGGGGTGAGACCTCACTATTCCTATAAAAGAGGAAGAGATTTATAGTATTTTTACTTGCTTGTATGCTGTCTTTCACAATTTACCAACATACTCTTGCAAAACCCTTTAATATAACAATCATATAACAGGCAAGATGATACTTTTGTAATTTTGTATTATTGACATCTCCATCATATGAACTGAGAAACACTGGTAGGGCCCTTCTATGTTGCACAATTAAGATGTTTTATAAAAGTCAGTCTCTTTTCTAGTCCCTACTAATTATGTCTTCGATAACACTTAAATATTATCTCAAAATGAAGTTTTCAGTTTTCTAAGCTCAATGTTATATTTCATGTCCTTTGGAAGCATGGCTTATATATAATAAATTATTTTGAGTTATCAGCTATAATGCTCATTACAGGACAGCACTCACTGAGTACTGAAATAATAAATCACTAGATAAATGAATACCTCACATTGCCTCTGCCTATTAGCACTTTTGATTATCCATTCAATTCATTTCTTACTAAATATCTAGCACCTTTCCAAACTGTATGATATAAATGATGCAACAATCAATTATAGGACTGCTCCACTGTGCCCAATGGCCAACCTGCAGCCATCTGGCTGCTTGTTACCAATTCAATTTCCTGGGTCATGTCCCATATTACTGAATCTTAATCTCATGTATACAGATATCTGAAAAGCTTCGCACAAATTGGCCTCTTTAGTGAAAAGCCAAGGGATCTTTAAAATCATACTGAAGAAGCAATGCTTCTTATAGTCATTCTACAATATTTTTTTCTTTGGAATCTTCCTTAGTTACAGATTGCTCAAAACTAAAATTTTGGTGATATGGTAAAAATAAGAAAAATATGTAGATGCAAGTTGAAAACCAGGAAAAAGGGTGCATTAATCTTGTTGGTCCGGAAACTTTCTAAATAATAACAGCATCCTTGTGAACATGCCCTCATGGAAAGCATTGATATCAGGAACAAAATATGGATCAACCAATGATGTGGTTCACAATTTGTGTTCTTATCTAACTACCATTATGTAGAAAATCAAATTACTTAGTAGTGGATAAAACAAATCTTAATTGTCCTCATCTTACATTTTATTTTATTATTTTTTAAAAAAAAGGACTAAAGTGTATATTTATTTGATAATTTGTACAAAAAAATTGAGCACTATTTAAAAAGCAAGGAGCTGACTGCTGAAAATGCCACGTGAGTGCAGCTTTTTACACTGTAGATTTGGATACACACCATACCAAGCCGTGCTTCATCTCTTTCCTCTCCCCCTTTTGTCAGGATTTTACAATGTGAAGAGCTCAGGTTTTATTTTTTATCCACTTTTTTCCTTCAGAAAGGTTTATGTATTGAAGTCGACATAATGGCCCAGACATGCAGGCATTTACCTGCCCACTAACCGGTGAGTGAATTGGAAAATTGTCCAGGAAAATTGAGAAGAAAGCAGGTATTACGTTTCTACACAGAGAAAACCTTCTCAAGGAAAGAACGCTGCTGCTGTAGTACACAGTAACGTACTCTTTCCGTCCCCCTCCCTAATAAGCATGTTGTGTGTAGAAGCACTTGCAGGTTGGCTGTATTTTCTCTAAAAGGGAAACTCATGATGGGGCAGTTGAAAAAGGGGGAGAGGAAAGAGATAAAGCAGAGCTCGACTGCACTATTGTTTCCTCTCCCCTGCTGTTTGGCCATGTTCATTACTCTATATTCTAATAATATGGTATTTTTAAACTGCTGCCACTGCTGTGTAACTGTCAGTACAGCTTCCTGAGATCTAGTCCTGAGTTTAAAAGCCTACTAGATGTACTTTCTCCATTATGTTTCAGTGAGATGCAGTCAGTACTAGCAAAGAGAATTGGATTCTTCCATCGGTCTCAGTTCTTAGAACCCTGGTCATGCTTCTTTAGGGTCAGTTTTTAATAGGTAAATAATACATTTGTGGGCGGGGGGGGGAGGAGGGATGTTTGAGTGAGATGGGATTGGGATTTACCAGAAATGTGGCCTTGGGTTACTTAAATTTCTTTTCCTCTAAAATATGGTTAACTCAATATTGTGGCAAGAAAGAATGTTGCATCTGTGATTAATAGGGCCAAAAGAATAATCAATTTTGTCACATGATCTTAAATTCACAGCCATGATTTAGATCTAGAGAGTTAAATGACTTGGAATCAGTGAGACTGTGAAATGCAGAGGCAACGCTTGGACCTACCTTTATCTAGTCCTGCCTGATGTGCTTCCTACTTGATGCCACTTCCCAAAGTCAGAGCCGTGTCACAGATGTGAGACACAGTGCCAACAGAGTGTGGACGTGGACAGGGAAGCCTGTGGGCTAGTCCTCCAAGCACTGCTTGAACTTGAACATGCAGAGCTGTCTGCATCCTGGAGCATGCTTCAGAGAGGCTAGAGTGGGCCACGGCCTGGGAGCATATGTGGTTACCAGGTAGGTCCTGCCAGTTTTTTAACAGAGGCATCTCTGGGTTCCTACTCAGACTCTACCACACTGGTTCCTCTAAACTAAAATGAGGTGAAATTCTGAGCAAATACTGTTTCTTTGCAATTTTGGGGGGGGGGTGTGCATGGAAAGAGAATTTTAAAAAAAGAGAGAAACTGAAAAACATAAGGGTTCAAATATGAGACAGTCACCAATTTGTGACTACAGGAAATCTTAGTTTGCACAGATGGTTTGAGTTAGTTACTTGGAGAGGTAGAGGACTTAAAAAGCTATTTTGGAAGTTTCTTCATGTGCAACAGGAGAGTACATTCTATTTGAAGCTCCAGGCAAGTAAAGAAGAGATAATTGTAGAGAAGAAAAACAGACAAATCTTTGACTAATTTAGGAAACCAGTCCTCTAATGGATACTTGTGGAGAGATTGTCCCCTAGAACAGATGACCATCAGCAAATGGGCAGGACAGTAAATATTTTGGCTTTTCTGGACATAGGGTTTTGTTACATCTACTCATTTCTGCTCTTATAGCATAAAACGCAGCCATAAACAATAGGCTGTAGTTGTGTTCCAATGTGAACAGAGGCAGAGCTGTCTTAGGCCTATGAGCCATAGTTCAGCTAGTCTTGATCTAGAATTAAGTTCACAATAGGAAACTATCCTGGATATTCCCAGCTCCCCTCCTCCACCTTAGCATGTGGGGGAACTGCATTTATCATTTCTTTCCATAAAACCCAGACAATACCTGTGTGTGGTAATATAGTGCCTCAGTGTGCATAGGATGCTGGTATATATCTATAAAGATTCCTGCAAAACAGACTAAAAACTAAGACTCTGTCTGATTTTATATCCTGCAGTTCCTTAACACCTAAAATAGTTTATAATAAGCCACAGGGTTTAATAAATTTATAAGAAACAAAAGCCATTCAAAAACAGGCAAATTCACACTTCAGAACAACCAGGGAAGGGTTTACCTCAAATGGCTTAAAATGTTAAATTCTAATGGCTTAAAATATTGAATTCTATATTAATGTTAATAGATGATTGATTTGATTAAAATGTAAACAGCTCTGAGGGGAAGAAAAGAAAACAGAAGGGAAGATGGGCAGGAAGAAGGGAAAGAGATATGGAAAAAGGAAGGAAAGAAATGGAGTGGGAGAGCGAGGGAATAAGAAAGAAAGAAGAGTTTTTTTTTTTTAAAGGTGATCTTTCTTGAGATTTTTCACATAGCATTATGTGTGTTTAAAACTCATTGATGAGTGAGTGGCTCAGTGGTTATGGCGCTTGCCTGGCATGTGCATGTACACAAGTTAAACCCCAGCACCATGGACACAAGGAAGTCTCAGAGCAATGAAGGCCACATGAAAAACTAAATAAAAATTGTTTCTCTCTTTCTCTCTCTCTCACTGTCCCTCTCAAAAAATAAAAAATTAAAAAAACCTTATTGATGAGAACTGAGTGTTTCGAATACTTAAGTACTTCCCATATGATATTTAATTAGTATCTGAAATAAGCACTGTGAAATACGGATTGTGATTTCTATAGTAAAGATGAGAACAGGTTTGAAAGGTGACATGAAATGACCTCTCCACATGAACATAAATTCAAACATTCTTACCCCAGATATGTTTTTCTCACCAAAATGTTCAGTGAAAGGAAATGTAGGAATCAATAGGAGAAGCAAATTCAATGATAAAAATTTGTCAACATTAAGTATTAATTTACTGTGAATTTCACGGTAATTTAAGAATACTGTTAGACAACAACCAAAGCTTTCTAGAATTCAAGGAAAATCACATTTTCTATTGTAATAGCAATGCCAAAGCTTATTGCAAATTTTTAGATAATTCCTCTTCATGATTTGCTTGTATTCAGTTTATTTTCCATTTATGTTAATAATTTATTACTTCGCTGATATGATGAGAGAGCTAGAGATAAATGAATTAATTTGAATCTACATGATAGGATTTCTGTCCAAAAAGCAAGCGTGATTTTAGAACAATAAGATTTCTCAGCATATTCAGCTCTTTGCAGTAAGATGGGGCGACAGTTTTAAGGTAATTATTAACAAAGTGAATGATAAACTCTTTTAATAAATAATCAATTGTTTCAAATGCTTATTGAATACCTGACCCTCTTCTATTTCTTTTAGTGGAGATATAGGAGATGGTAGTGAGGCAGAGAAAAGTTAGGCAGTCAGTGTAGGCAGTACAATGTGGGTGGATAAGGAGAAAATTAACTGATGGTCATCTTTCCTGAGAGGGCAAAGTCATCCCCCAATGCTAATAAGGGTCTGACAAGACAGGCCCAGATACAGACACTCCCTCCTGCTGCTAAGGAAAGAACCACATTCTTTCTATTGGAACCTAAGGCATGGACCAAAGACGGGACCAGTGACCAACTGAGGAGAGGACGCCATGTAAAAAGGGCAAACCTCACTGCCTCATTGGCTCTGTCCCCTTCCCCACTCTGGGGGAAGTCTTCTCTTTTCCCTATGCTTTACTTTCTACAAAATAAAATCTGTCTACTCTGCTTGCCTTGGTGTCCCATGGTTTCATTCTTCGACTCCGAGAGGACACGAACCTGACATCCACATCACAGCCATCAGTAGGAAAGAGAGCTTTCCCAGGAGAGAGTGGTTTCAATATTGGAAGCCACTTGAGACAATTTCTTGTCCAGCAGTTTGGAGCTGAGAGAGGGGTACAGAAGGGAGAAAATGTTTTCTGGAGAAAGGAATGAACTACTTCCCCTTCAATTTCAAAGTGTTAGAGGCGAATGCTTTAAGATAATCACTCAAAACAACGCTGTGTGCTTCCAAGGAAGAGAATGTAGCAGACTTTTTCTCAGCGCATAACTGATTAGGAAGCAGTCTTGCAAGAGTAGGGAAGACGAGAAGGTGTGACACCTAAGGAAGTGAAGAACTTCCAGGAAGGAGGAGGGAAGGACAGCTGTCCCGCATACTTCTAGTTTCTGGAAAATAAGGAAGATTGCTCCCAAGTGTGCCCCTAGATCTGAGGCTGATTCTAGGAGGAGGCTGGAACTAGGGGCTACAGTCTTTCTAGGACACCACAGTTAACAAGACAAGGCAGGTCACATCAAAAGAACAGAATCAGCAGGAGGGCAGCCAGAAACAGCAGTCAGGCCTTTCACAGGAGTCACAAATACTGAAGGTTGCAGGATGGAGAAGAGCTCCTCCACTTAAGGATGGTTTGGGGATGGCCACCACTTTACTTACGTCACAGATAAATGCCAGGCATTTGCTTTGGAAAGCAAATGAGAAGAGCTTATTTTTACCAGTAGCCTAAGAAAGATCCCCTAACCCTGGCCTTAACCTAGAGGAGAAGCTATAGTAAAGATGGCTTCTAAGATCCAGCCCCCACCCTGCTCTCTCCTACCTGGCACTTCAAGTCACTGAAACCTAAACGCCTTCAGTAAGGGGACAGAGGGATAGAGATTGACTTTAAATTTTTAAAATAAACTGGGATTAGGTTCAAATACTAGGATAACAAACTTTGGTTGAAGATAATGTATGAAATTTGAGCAGAATACCATTAAAAGAGCTATGGAAAAAGAGGTAGTCAGTGTATGAAACCTGACAGAAATATAGTGACTGGAAAATAAAGGAAATCCACCATCATCCTTCAAATAGGACAGACTTTCCAGTATGCTAATGAGGCAGTTTTAGGAGAGATAGTAAAATGGCTAGACAATCAGGACAGGGGCCCTATTCAACCACACCTAGAAGCTGTCCAGTGGAGAGCCATTCAGGGGTACCCTCAGGGCCTTCATATGCAAATGACCATGCTGCTCACCTGTGGGAGCAACTCCTTTGTCCCAGAGAGGGAAAACTAAGAAGTGGGGGTGGGCACAGGTGGGGTTGGAAAGAATTGCTGTTTTGCATAGATTTTAACCAATGACTTTGGTGCTTAGTTTCAATGTCTGTTTTGCACAGGTTTCCACCAATGAAATAGATACATTTCACGATGCCTGCTTTGCATGAATGTTAATTATGCTCATACCCCAAATCAATATAACCCCTTAAAGGGTGTCCTGCTTCCAGGTACCCCTCCACCTTGCAGGGTCTCTGCTCTCCTTCCTTAAATAAATCCTACTCTTTCTACTCTTCTTTCCATGGTTATCCATGGATTTTTATTCTTCAAATTCGAGAGACAAGAACCCAGAATATTGGTGCCAAATCCCAGGGTGAGTTTCCACACACCAAGAGCTGCAACACCCACCTTTTAGCTGGGGATCTGCTGACACTATTTCAGCTGTAGAAGCCTGCAGCCAGCCCAAATTCCCAGTTTTAACTGGGAGTAACTATAAACACCAGAAGCGGGCTATTTTGGCTGCTGGAATCTGGAGTCAACTCAGACTCCATTTGCCAGTGGGAGCAGAGAATCCGGCCTCATCGCAAAAACTCCGCATCATTGATTTAATGATATTCATATATTGCATTTTATTATGCTTATCTGCATTCATGTCTAATGTCTCAAGTAAGATTGTATTAAACTTAACATCAGAAATTAGATTCTGCACAATCTTATCCATACAGAGCTCATAATATATTTATATATAAATACAGAGCTCATAGTATATGTATAAATACAGAGCTCATAATATATTTATACATAAAGCATTACACATATATTTGTCAATTAAAAGATAAGAAATTATATCTAACTACATTAGAAAACAGGGTAAAGTACAAAAGTATTAGTAGATGTGAAGTATAAATCCCTTCCACTTTCATTGCGTTTAATGAAAGGGACAGTCAAAAAAAAGAAGCAGACACAGCCCTGCCATCATTTAAAAGCAAAAAAAAGCCTGTTGAAAAGGTTAAAGTGGAATATTTCACTCCCCTACACAAGTTTTTTTTATTAGTTTTACTACTCTTGAGCTATGTGGCCTTTGATTACTCATTTCATTCACTTAATTAAAAAAAAAAAGCATGGTCCAGTTAGATTATAATCTGTCACTTACTCTCAGGCATGAAGTTCTATCAATCCATGAATATATGCACAAAATGCAGCTGACAGTTCATGTAATCTATACGTCCATGGTTTGTTTTGGCATGTACCCACAGCCACACATTTTTCTTTCAAATTTAAGTTTTACTTATCTGAGTTAAAAGCAAGAAGCAATAGTTCTTCTTGCCTCACAGAATTCTCCATGCATTATTCTCCATAAAATGTATAGGGTTTTTTTTCCTTATTTTCTAATCATATTTTTCAATATTCACCGGGTTTTATGTTTGAATTGTGGAAGAAGCTCAAGGCCTGGTAGGCTCAGCCTCATCCGTAACCAGTGCGGAATCAGGTAATGCATGGAACATCGGCAAAGAAGCAAGTAGTCATCCATGTATTCCAACTGCATCTTTCCTGCCTGTGTTGATGACACTAGACACAGCAAAGCATAAAAAGCAATCTTCTAAAATTAGCAGAGAGCATCATTCTACAACAGAAAACAATCAGAGCCTCATTTTCACCATGAAAACAAACAAACCAATTCAGCCATTTGCTGGGTAGTTAAACAAACTTTTAATTCTTGGAAAATAGAAGTAATTGGAAAAGATAAATCATTATACCTCAAAAAGTACAATGTTCACACTAGTTCTCTGTTAAAATATCTTCAAAATTACTCAAAAAATAATGTTGGTTAATAGCCATTCTAACTATAGTTGAGGTGATACTTCATTGTGGTTTTGATTTATGCTTCCTTGATAATTGGTGATGTTGACGTTTGTTTTCCCCCATATACCTGTTCACTGTTTTATTTAATTTCCTTTTTGAGAAATGTCTATTTAGGTCTGTTGTTTGAGATCCTTATGGATTCAGGATATCAAACCCTTATTACATATTTAGTTTGCCAATATTTTCTCCCATTCTATACATGGTGTCTACACTGTTGATTGCATCCTTTGTTGTACTGAAGCATTTTAATTTGACATGATCCCTTCTGTCTGTTGCTTTTGTTCCCTATTCTTTGGAGGTCTTATTAAACTAAAATATCCTTGTCTATTTCAATATCCAGAAGCATTTTCCTTAGGATATTTTTTAGTAGCTTTATGGTCTCAGGTCCTACATTTACGTATGTAATCTATTTTAATTTAATTTTTGTATATGGTGAGAAAAATGGTCTAGTTTCATTCATTGGCATTGAATATGCAATTTTCTCAGCATCATTTATTGAAGAGACTGTCCTTTCCCCAATATATTCTTTTAGTACTTTTGTTAAAATTCAGTTGACAAAGACAAAAGACAATTGCTAATAAGGATGAGGAGTAACGGGAACCCTTATACACTATCAGTAGGGATGTAAATTAGCACAGCCATTATGGAAAGCAGTATGGAGGTTTCTCAAAAAAATAAAAATAGATCCACCATATGATTCAGTAGTCCACTACTGGGAATATATCCAAAGAAAATGAAGTCAGTACATTGAAGAGACATCTGTACTTCCATGCTTTTGTAGCATTATTCACAATAGTTAAGATATGGAATCAGCATAAGCATCCATCAACAGAGGACTGGATAAAGAAAGTATGGTACACATGCACAGTGAAGTATTATTCCACTGTCCATATGATGAAATCCTGTCATTTGTTCATCCTCTAGAGGATGAACCTAGAGGACATTATATCAAGTGAAATAAACAAGACACAGAAATACAAATATGGTTTAATCATACTCATAAAAGTCCTCATAGAAGTAGAGAGATAAACAGGGGTTTTATCAAAAGCTGAGGATAGGGAGAACTGGTCAGTGCATATAATATTCTAGTTACATAAGAGGAAAAAAATCGCATATTCTATTAACAGCAATATATACATACACATATATGATATATATAACAGTTATGTACTATAAGTCAAAATAGCAAAAAGAGAAATTTTGAGTGTTTCACTCCAAAACATAAATGTTTGAAGTGGAACATATGCTAATAATCCTGATTTAATACATACAATACATTTGTGTACTGAAATGTTATATTTTACCACCTGAATATGTGCAACTATTATATGACAAAATAAATGAATTTGAAGCTCAAGAAAGTTTTCTTTTTAACAGTTAAATGAATTCCTCTGACAATATATGTCCCTCATTGCAATACAAAAGATACTAGAAATAAAATAACATGACCAAAAAGAATAAAGGTTTCTTGTTTCTTATTTTCTTTGATCTACCTCTTATTGAAGCTCTCCAACCACTGTATAAGACATGAAGCCTGACCCTGCAGATTTTACCTGGGCGCTCAAAAGGATTCCTGACTATCTATGCAATAGACTAGGCAGATACTCAGATAGAAAGATACACATGCAGTAGGATGGAAGATGAGAAAGTGGTTAGACTTCCCAATGGATGTGATTTACAACAAGGTGTTGATGAATAGGAAATAATTATTAGATTTAAATGAAGACAGATATTTTCATGGAGAAGGACAAGTTAGATCCAGGGAACAGAGGGTGTCCTTGGAAGCATTGTGGCAAAATGCAAAGGTAAAGGACAAAAGATGAATGTAGGTAGACAGGTTATGATGAGTAGGTAGGGAAACTCAAAATCACACCAACGGGGGCTGGAGCAGTGGCTCAGTGGTTAAAGTGCTTATCTGGTCGCACAAGGACATGGGTTTGAACCCCAGTACCATGTACACAATGAAGTATCAGCTATGAAGGACACATGAAAAACTAAATAAATTTGATTTTTTCTCTTACTGTCCATCTCTCTTTAAAAAAAAAATCACCCCAAGGAGTTTGAAATTTATTCTCCATACAAAGGCAGTTATCAAATATCTCATCAAAATGTAGTTCAAACAACTCCCAAATTCCAGGCTTCCTCCTGTTTTTTAAAGAATAACACATTAATCCCTTGTATTGCCTTGGATATAGAATCCACCTGTAATGTTAAATGAGATTAAGGAAGGTCTTAATTATCTATAACAATTATAAGTGAGGAGTCTGACCCTTTCTAGATGAAAGATTTCTGCTCCATTCTTTCAGTTCAATCTATAATTTTATTACAGATGTTGCTTTCTAAAGGTCACAGGTTACCCTATGTACAATTAAAGGGTAAGACTCAATAAATTTAGAATTGGAGGAAATCTCTTACTCTAATCACAGACTGTTTCACATAAAACATCTTTTGAAATTCATTTCTCTGAATAATATGTCAGGGTAATTGGTATTGTTTCCAATGCAAAACATTAGCATAAGTAGACTGTCTATATAGACAGTGTAAGTAGTCCAAACTACCATGTGCACATATATCACTTAATCAAAACTGGAAGTCTATATGGTGGGTAACTTTCCCCCTTACCTAACAGCTGCTGAAATGAAAACTTTGTTATCTGAATATGAATCTTTATGACATACAGTATAATCAGATCTCGAACTTTTAATTTATTTTTACTTATTTTAGAAAATGATAACATATTATTAGCCAGTAATGTGTTCATTTTGACAAAAGTAATTTCAAGTGTTTGGCAAAAAAGGCAAGATCCTAGTAATATGATATTGCTCCCTTTCATATTATAACATGTGAAAAAACTCTATTTGAATCTGAATGTATCAGAAATCTAGGCAGATTATACTGAAATTGTTATGAATGTCAAAACACTTGAAAAGACCTACTGTTGTATCTTGTAAAAACAGCTCATCAATAAATGCTAGGTTATTTTATTTTTTTTTTTTATTTCTTTTAAAAATGAAATGGGGAGGATGACGTCTTTGTTATTATTAATTTCAGTGCTATAAATAACTATGCAACTCAAGGGCAATAAATGAGAACAATGGTCATCAAAATACTAATTGTGATTAATTAATACGTCAAATAAGAGTGTGTTTTTGAGTTATGTTTTTCTGCTGTCTTTATTTAAGCAGTCTCCTATCACTATTTGAACTTGCTGATTATTTAAATTCACACAATTGCCTGTACTGTAGAAGGAAGGAAATAAATGCTTGATTATATCTTTACTAGGTAAAATACCTACTTTATGATATAACCAACAAAATATGAACATATAATAAAATTATATCTTTCATAGTACTGGTTTCTATCTCATCAAAAGATATAATCTAAGAAGCAGTCAATTCTAAAAGCTCAAAAATCTTTATCAGATTTGAGAAGATCCCTGTGCAATTTGCATTATACTTTCACTTGAATGGGTGTAGAGTTAAGTGTGTAACTTCCCACTGTGTTAATGGGAACTCTAAGTATCAATTCCCACAGAGCAGGGATTACAAGTTACTTTTATTTTGAGTACTTGTGCTATTTTGAACATTAGCTACATTGTGGGATAACCAGTTAGAGAGGTAAGAAGTGAAGAAGTGTACTGCTTAGGATTTGAAGACGAGATTTAAGATGAAACAAGGAAATGTGAAACAGATGAGTGGATGGATTAGATGCCATCTAATATACTGAGTGAATTATATTTACTGTTTGAACAAGAACGCACTCTTACTATTTTTTATAGGACCGATAAAATTAACTAAAAAGTGCCTGTCAGCTTATAACAAAGAAGCACAACTGAATTCATAAGAATTGGCATCAATGCATAAAATTTTTCTTCTTTGTTGTCAATATATAAGCTTATCAATAGCAAATAGTGAAAATATTTATTTACATTTGAAGTCGGTTGATAGATTTAAGGTTGTATTTATAGATAAACCTACAATCTTAATTTGTCCAATGATTTAAGAAGAAATCTGAGAGACTTGTAAGAACTTGGGTTTTGCAAATACTAGACATAGCAATTTTACTACTGAACTACATCTCCAGCCCTCTTTATTTTGAAACAGGGTCTCAATAAGTTGCTCAGATGGGCTTTGAACTTGTGATTGCCCTGCCTCAGTCTTCTGAATAGTTGGGATTACAGGTGTGCACAGGTTATTACTATGACAGAGACTAACAGAGAGACTGTTCTTTTTCCTCTCCACATTTTGAATTTGGGTACAGTCTCTGAGAGTGCAACAGATACATTTTAACCAGCCTGAAGGGTACTAACATCAAAGGTAGAGAAACAGAATCCAAGTATGTAATAACATCAATAAACCATTATATCATTTAACCTTCCAGGCTCTGTGCCACACACCTGTAATCTCAGAGACATGTAAGGCTGAGGTATGAGAACCACAAGTTTAAGATCAGTTTTGTCAATTTAAGAGACTCTGTCTCAAAATGAAAAATGAACAGGAATGGGGATGTTGCTCAGTGCTAGATCACCCCCGACTTCAATCCCCAGTATAGGGAAAAAAAAATCAGTCTACCCTGTAACTTGTAAGGAAGAGAAATTTATTTTTCACACTTCTGGAGACTAAAAGGTCCAAGATCAAGACACATCCACAAGCATGCTCTAATCTTCCAAGACAATGCCTTGAACCCCAAGACATTCTAGCAGAGGAATGCTACATGTGCCCATGTCAGAGGCAAAAGAATAAAAGGAACCAGTGACCATTTCCCTATCACAGACTACATTTATCTCTGACCCTAAAATGTGACCTTAAGACTTGGCAAAATTCTTTACCTCTTTTCTTGTTATGTAGAAAATAACATTTATCATTTTCACACTTTATAGAGGTGAGTGCTTTACAAATAATCATAGAATCACTGTGAAGAAAGATATGCATACCTTTAAAAAATATCCCCAAGTTCTGGGGCAGTGGATCTCTTGTTGATATGCAGACGATTTTATGTCAGTGCATTAACAGGTAATTCTGATGTACTATCAGAGATTTGATCCATTGTTCTATATATTATAATTCTGTTAATTCAGCTTAAGTTTCATTAACACTTTGGCAGTCCCATTAAATTAACTATTCATCCTAAATTTATTATAGCTTGGGGGAAGAACACCATTGTTTCTTCAAAAATGGACAGGTTGCAGGCAAAAGAGAAATAGTCTTTGTCCCGCAGAGTGTGAGAAATAAATTGTGCATTAATGAGAGGAGCCTCTCAGAAGGAAAATTTTGTTTGACCATGAGGACAAAAATTGTTTTTTCTTCTCTTGGTAACTGAACCTTGACTTTTTGTTCAATACCTGTTCCTATAAATTCAGCCCACATGGTGTATGGAGGGCTAGATTGAACCTTCATCCTAAGGCAGATGTGTGATACTGGTGGAAGTAAATCAGAGTACCCCATTACTCTTCCATTAACTGAAGGGATCAGTACATGTGTGTGATCTAAGTATGGTCAACGAGGAGTACTGTTAATTTTTTTTCTCAGAATGATTAGTGACTGACACTCTTTCTTCCAGTTTTTTGAAGCTGAGCTGATGTGAGATTCTAGGGCTGGGGCAGCCCTTTTAGGAATAGGGCAAAAGCCTGTCTGAAAGCAATGAAGCAGACCTGAGAGACCATGACAGAGCATCAGGGGGCCAATGATAATGTTTTTTATGTCTATATTACACTGTGCCATAAGTCTCTGCACTTTTCATTTAGCTTGGGCAATAAATCACCAATTCACTCAAGACAGTTGAGAACAGGTTTTCCAGCAGTTGAAGCACAGTCATAACTGATACAATGATGACAAACTTTTTAATTATTAAATATATTCACATGGAAAGACAGTCTTTAAGAATTATGGTGTTTCTTTCTGGGTCATTAGGAGGATTCATAGGTAGGCATTAGACAATTATTTAGAAATGGTTGTTTTGAAATGGACCAAATACCAGAATGGTGATTGGTCTCAGTGACATTTATGGAGCTGGGAAGTTGAGGGATAACCCAGGTAGCAGTAAGTCAACTAGGAGGTAGAAGGGAAGTTAAGGGGTGTCCTTCAGCCCTGGGTAATCTGTTTGAGTCTGCTATTGCTAACAGGCTGCTGAGAACAATAGACATTTAAGGCAAGCATACTACATGCCAGGCACTGCAAGCTTTAAGTGATTTGAATTGACTGATCTGGTCTGAGTCAACTTAAGATCAAATCCAATTGTCTTGCTGCCAAAGTAGCTCTATGTGCCTAACAGGTTGCGATATTTCACATAGACAATGCTAGATCAGCAGAAATGACTAATGATTTTGGCAGCCAACAAGCTCTGTGAGGTAATAGGAAAGCTATAGCTTTAAACAGCTCGCTGGAAAATGCGATGGGGCAGAAGGGAATTGCAATGGGCTCCCTGAACTGTTCTGTTGATGTTACTGAGCAAATATAGCTCTTTGAGTTGTTTTCGTTTCATCAAAATCATGATACTCTTGAGTGTTGGCAAGGAAATATCAGGTAATGAGAATGCAGTGAACATGTCTTTCATCAGCTGAAAATCTTTAATTGTAATTGCAGCATGTAATGGTGTAATTAGTTGTCTAAGTGACAGGATAGACTCAAATCTTTCTTAGCACTTTGCAAAAAAGGTCCATTATGTTTCCATAAACCTTTATTTATTTATTTTCAAATGAGATGGCAAGCAAGCAAAGATGGGAAAGGGATTCACTATTAATGCCATGAACTTATTATAATCACAACTAGAAATGATAAGCTACATGAAAGAGTACACTGCTACTCAGGTAAATGTTACTTCTAAAGAAATCACTTGCAGAGATGGTAGCACCATGTTTTAAACAACTCAAGGCAGTATAAATACATTTGATTCTTGAGTCTTAGAAAACACATGCAAAACAGGTAACTTCCCCATTTGATATGCAAGAATTAGAGACTGAGCCATTAGTCAGAAGTTGTATATTTAGGATCACACAGGTAGTATGGTGCAAAAACAGGGCTACAATTTGCACCTGAGACAAAATCCAAGTCTATCACAACTTTGAAGTTCATTACTTTGTCCCTAGAAAGCTGCTTTGAACTGTCTTCAAACCTTTAGACTGTTTGTTCTCAAAATTCTTGGAAAGAATTATAGAGCAGTTAGCTAAAATGTGATTCCCATGAGAAACAGAGAGAGGGAGGGCGGGAGGGAGAGAGGGACTGACTGATAAAAAGACTAACAGAGAGATAATGTATGAAAGAGGATTGGACAATTGGAGTTCACATGTGATGGTGATTGTTACAGCTAAGAAATGTATTATTTAATTCGTTGGAGAATTTTGAGGTCAGTATTCCTAAGACCACACAGTCTAGAATGTCTTTGGCAAGAACCCTGCATGACAGAAGTCTGGAGATTTTTTGCAGCAAAATCATACAATGAGGATTCTAATGGGACCTTGATGAAAGTACAGCATATAAAAAGACAGACTAATACTTAATCAGAACCAGTCACATAGAAAGCCCTACACTTTGCTGCGTTACATGAAAAAAAATGGGGTCTCAATCACTGAACTCAAATTGGATTTGTAACTTCAGGAGTTAGGAAAACAGCTCTTTCATCTATATCTGTTACAGTGGAGATGATTCTAGAATGAGCTGGTTGAATCCAAGAAAGTATTTTTCTTCATGAAAGAAACAAATAGTGCTCTAGGCAACCGTGGCTGATGGATGCGACAGCAGATTTCTCTTTTGTGTTCTCATAAAATTAATCCATCCTCTCTTTCAAATGTATTATAGAAAATGGAAAAGAGAATAAAGCCAACAAAATCTGTTCTTCTAAATTAAGAACCTTGAAAAAGCCCTGCTTCCTTTGTCTATCAAGATATCATTGGATCACTGCCAAATCGGGAGTTATATGAATGATTGTTTTTAGATAATAGTCCCTTTTAGTAAAATATAAAGCTGCTTTTCCCAAAACTCCTATTATGAATTTCCAAATACAATAAATCCTAGTTTTCTTAAATACATGTTTTATTTTAGAATGAATTTTGCCTTAATTTTAACCATTATCTGCTAAAGAATTCTGTCAGAGGGGCTCATGTGAGCTTATGTGAATTTCAGTATTCTATTGTGTAAATTTCACTGTGCTTAGTAATTCTGCCAAAGTCATTAATTTTAACAGGAAAACTTATGTATTGCAAAAGTATGTTTTTCAAAATGCTGGTCCCTCAAATATTTTTTTCTGAATATATTTAAATATCCTACTTTATTCCAGAAATGCAAAGTATTAGTTGATAATTACATTTATTTATTCATTCATTTTAACATTTATTCATTCAAATGTTTATACATGTCTCTGATACAGCAGAAAATAATATTATATGTGTTGCAATTTTCTTTAACAGTCTTGATATTTTGGATTTACCTTGTACAGGAAATGGGGAGGTTGTAAATGGTCTTTGCTGGCTGGAGCTAAGAGTGGAAGAATAGAGAGATTTAACAACAGCATAGCATAGCTTTTTGCTTCTTAGGGCTTCTGTTATTTGCTTTAATATAGCAGAAAGCAGATAATCAGTGTGCTTATTGATGATGCTTGTATGATCTCTGACCATGCTCAACTCAGAATAATCATTTTTAAATTACTTGATTTGAATAAAAACTTCCTCCATTTCTTACATTTCTTCTGTGGGGTAATGAAAATAATGATTATTTCTTGGGAAAGGATACTCTGTAAATTTGGGGGTTAATCTTTTCTATTTTAATATTCTTACCTTTACTTTTAGCAATTTAAGGATTAGATTAAATTTTTTTTTTAAGAGAGGGATAGTCAAAGAGAAAGCGAGAATTAATTGTATTTAGTTTTTCATGTGACTTTCCTCGGACACTTTGTAGCGAATGTGGTGCTAAGGTTTGAACCTACATCTTTGTGCATGCCAGGCAAGGACTGTAACTGCTGAGCCACCGCTCCAGCCCCAGATTGTGGTATTTTTTTTTTAATTCCAACTTTTTCCATTTCAATTGAAGGCAAATTTTGCTCAGCATTTTCATCTATATTATTTCTTGCCCTGTAAATAAGACTTTTTAATTTTTTTAGCGTGTTGTTTTGGGTTGAATCAGAATCCAGTTCATGTTAGTGTTTACATATATAGGAAACATCTCTCTTTACTTGCCAAGATGTTTTTCAGCTTGAATCTCCCATCTGGGAATAGATGTATTCTGCCTAAATTGCAGATTTAGAATTTCATTTATTATGGGTCTGTTGATGGTAGTATTAAACAAAAGTATAACTTTTGTTTGTGTGTGAAGGTATTTGACTTCTACTACCTAAGGAAAGCTTTACTGGATACTATTTAGGTAAAGATTTCTAGGTTGACAGTTTGTATATCTTTGCTCAGTGTGATTAATATATTATTCCACTGTCTTCAAATTACCATTGTTGGAAAATGTTGAAGATAAGTATCAGTCTTTTGAACAAAATCTGCCCATTTCATCTGGCTGCTAAGTCCTTCTGTGTTTATTTGTCTGATGGTTTTCTATGTGTTTGGATGCAGATGTTATTAATATGGTTATACTAAGATTCATTATGTTTTTCAACATATCCCAAATATATTAGCCATCATCTCTTTGAGTGCCCCTGCTTTCCCATTTTTTCCATACTATCCCATAGAAATACATATTTTTGACCTTTGCCCAATGACATTTCTCTTTCATAATTTTCAATGATTTAGCTCTCTGTGCCAAATTCTGAGTAATTTCCTTCATGCCTATCATCTGTATCTAGGTTAAGCTGCCTTTTGATTCACCACTGAATTTTTAAAATATAATTTTGTCTTTGCCCCCTCTATTTCTATTCATTTTTCTCAAATGTGCTGTTTCGTACTTCTATTTATTGCTCAATTTTGAAACTTTCTTTATTGAAACAAACTACCACAAATTATTTTTATTTGAAAATTATTAACTTCAAAATTTCAAGTATTGTGTATCTGGATCTAGTTCCTTATTTCTCTTGATTTTCTCCACAGGTAATTTATCATCTTTGTTACCTTGTATACTTTGGGGATTTTTTATTATGGCTAATAATGCCTTTTCAGGGCTAAAGTTCTTTTCAGAGTCTGAATTCTAAGTATTTAAATTCAGTTTTAAATATATGCTAAAAAACAATTTCCTTTTCACCTGAATCTATGAGTGGCTCTATTTTATAGGCATATTTTTATAATAAACACTAAAGCATAGATATTTAAAGACAAAAAAAATTTAGAGATTTTCAAAGCTAATGAATATTGGGAAGTTCAGGGACCTGCTTATTAGCATATGTCAGCACTTGAGACTTGAATCCAACCCTTGGCTCACCTGATACAGTGTTATTTCTTCTAAAACAATGTCTATTTTAAAAGTATGATCATAATATTGTGACTTCTGAACCATATTTATTTTTTCTGATGGGGGACAGAAAATATTGATTTATGAGCTTTTGACCTAGAGTGGTTCTTGAAAAGCTCAGACATTGATACTGGAGATAAACATTTTAATCATATGTTTAACGATCACTACTATCTTAGATAAATAATCTTGGTCCCATATGAGTAGTGATGTTAACACTGAGACACTACACTAAAGATTTATGACACAAGACCATATTGTCTATATTTTTTGAGAATTAGTGATAGATTACACAAAGCTTGCTTCAGTTCTTTAGTGATATTATTTCTATCCATAGAGACCAAACCTGAAATATAAAGGAATGTTTCCACAAAATTCATTTGTTTAAATGAGCCAGGTCCTTGTATAAGTTGTAGATAGGAAACAGAAAAATGAAATCCCCCTGGGAGGTCTTAACTAAGATAGTTATTAAATAAGCAAAGTTTAAGCAACTGCAGTGGAAAATCAAGGTCACTAAGGAAGAAGACAGTACAGTCTGCATTTCTGAGAAGCCAGGTGAAGGGGCTTCCTGATGAGCCCCAAGCATGAGCCAGAGAATTGGGAAGAGCTTGAGCGGCAGTAAACAAACCAAGACACAGTGTTTTTTTCCAGGGCCTGTAAATAATTAAATAGCAACCAGATACCATGTAGCTATATGTCAAGAATCTTCTAGAAGATGCTTCACTTCATAAATTCTGATTCTTTTTATACATTAGCAGGATATGCTGGGATTTCCAATATTGCACATTCACACTATTTCACCAACAGTGCTTTTAGAACTCAGAAATGGCACAGAAATCCCTTCTTATACCACATATTTCATTTTAGGGTCAAAAATTTGGGGGTCAAAACTAAAATTTTAGGGTCAAAAAACTAAATTTTTGAAATGTTAAAATTAGAGAAGAACTCTAATGGTGGCAATGATTACAAGTTGCCAAACTTCTATGCAACTTATTCAAACAAAAATGTATAGAGAGGAAACTTGAGTAGCTAATTATAATCTTAAGGTAGTGAAGAATCTTTTAAGCAGAAATCATAAAGAGAAAATCTGGTGGGTAAGTCCACATTCAAAAGAGGAAAGTACACAAAATGTATATTCATCCTACTTTGAGTAAGACTAAATACTCTAACCTTAGGGAACCAAAATGTTTCTAACATCAACTATTATCTGAGATCAAAATCATAGTTACTCATTTTGTGCTCATTAAGGTGGTTGCACCTTGGAGAGGAGTAATATATTTCTTTCACAAGTTAACATACAAATGTCTCTGGTTTCTCTTTCACCACTACTAACATAGTGTAGCATTTTAGATTTATGATAAAGGCTTTAGCTATAAAAATAACACATTTTACATTTTATTCTATAATTTATGTAATTTTTCTAATTTTTAAGTAAACAACATATTTAGAGTAAACAGCCTACAGAAAGGACAAGTGAATAGAAGACTAAAAATCATACATGCCCATTTTACCTTTTTGGCTCAATACTCTGCAAATTAGTATATTCAATCTGTTCTCAAAAGAACAGATTCCTATACCTAGTACTTTATTAGCGAAGTAATCCTTCTACCACTCCCTTTTCCCAAAGAATTTCAGGAACTTAGTATTAAAACACTTGTTGACTTGTGAAGTGGAACAGAAGCTCCACTTAGTACAATATCACAATATTATACTCTTTTTTTCAAGAACATAATATATAGTTTTTATCTGATTCACTATTGACTATAAAAAGCAAATGCTACAGTGCATATAATATATTCAACCCCCCAAAAAGACACAAATTAAAATGACATGCAATTTTTCAGCCTTAATATTACCAACATAACACCAATTCTAGAAAAAGTGTGATGAAAGAGATGCTCCTATTCAGTCCTCTAAGCATCAATCCTAAAAGAATGTTCTGGGCTTTCTCCTTTTCATACATCCTGTACATACCTCCACATACCCCCATTCCTACAGAATATGTCCATTAGCTTTTCATCTTTTATACCGAAACGTATTTCTAAAATCTAAACTCCCATTTCCATTCCTGACGGCAATAGCTGAGTAGCAGAATTATTGCAGTTCTCATGAATATTCTAAATTCACTTGCCCTCGGTGAACATTTTACTTTGCCCACCAACTCTATTTCTCCCTTCCTATCTATCAACTTCCACATCAAATTAAATTCTTGTTTTTATTTTTTCTTATCACAAATTTTGTTAACATCAGCCTCAAAATTTTCTTATCCACTTCTCTTTCATCCTTCCCATCCATTTTCTTATGAAAATAAGAATGATCCACCTATTGTACCATCTGGATCAAGCTGTTCCTCTGCAAAAAATATGCATTTGTCCACTGAATGATTGATAGAAATCAGATGCCTTACCATGACCCATAGTTGTTTCCTTCTTTCTCCTTCCATTTCAGCTATACTGTCACCTTTCAATATTCTGATTAAAGAGTTATTTACACTTCCTCTGATTGGAAATTCTTCTTCTCTTTCCAGGATCATATCTGTCCCATATTTTCATTTCAGCTTAAATATCACCATATCAGAAAGTCTCTCCCTTTCCACAGCCTACTATTTTCTTGTAGCACTGGAGAATCAGTAATTGTCTTATGCATCTGTTAGCTCATGGGCTTCAGACTCTTCCTTACTACAAGATGGAAGGAACCATTCCCATCTTGTTCATCGGGGAAACCACAGACTTGAACGTACTAGGCCCTCGGTATTTCTTTAAAGAATAATGAATGAATTATAACAGTAAATGTAGTTTGATATGAGCCTCCTGAAAACCCATTAGCAATTTATTGAAAATGTTTTAAAAGGAAGCACAAATCAGATCCAGAAGGGGCAAATTCTACGTAGAGATGATTTTGTTATTATTATTTGTTGGTTTGGTTACATTCTAATATTAAGTGTTTTTGTCCCAAAACATTAACTTTAATTTATATTTTTAGGGAGATCATATTTACCTTGTTTGAACACCACACTACATACTATGTTTTTGTTCTCTGCTGCTTTTAGTTTAGATTTTTGTGTTACTTATCTGAAAGATTTACCATTACAGAGAAGGATTATTACATTCAATTTAGCTATTTTGAGAATGTAATCTAAAAATAATCCTATATGTGGTAAAAGATCCACACATAAAGAGGTTTACTAAAGCATTATTATGTTTGTGGAAACTTTTAAAAATATGAATTTATAAAAGATATGTTCAAAAACTTTAAAATTATATTAAAATACATTATTAAATGAATATAAAGAAACAGGAAAAAGTAAACATAACTCCAAATAATGTTCAAAAATATTTCCCAAGGAAAGATCATTTCATGGAGTCAGGTTTGGAATAAAAAAATTCCAAAATGATAATATGATTTTTCTTTTGATAGTGATTGTGCATCATTTCCACCATATTTTCCCCTCATACACTATCATAGTCTGATAGAAGATGTTCCTCCCCAAAAGCTCATGTATTGATGCAGGAATGTTCAGAGCTGAAATGATTAGATCATGAGAGCTGCAACTAATTAGTAGATTAATTCATTTAATGGATTAATAATTTGAAAGCACTATTTTCTGAGTGGTACTTGTAGGCAAGTGGGGCATGCTTGGAGGAAGCAGATCACTGGGGGTGTCTTTGGGATTTATATTTTGTACCTAGCACCTTTCTCGCGCTCTACTTCCCTGGTTCTGAGCAGCTTCCCTATGCCTCACGCTTCTGCCATGATGTCCTGCTTCACCTCTGGCCCAGAGCAATGGAGTTGGTCAATCATGGACTGAACCTCTGAAAAACATGAGCAAAGACACATTCCTTCCTCTAACTTCTTCTTGCCAGGTGTTTTGGTCACAGTGACAAAAAGCTAATCTGCATGTATATATATATATCAGTAACTGAAAGGTTAATTTTAAAACATGTTTTTGATTAATGATATTTATTTCTCTGTTCACCATGGTGATTTTGAATATTTAATTATAGTGTTATTTTTTGAATAAAGAGAGATGGATATTCATTTTGTTTTATTGTTTACCTAATTTGAGCTTGGTTTTAAGGATACATAATAATTTTCCAGGCTCAGAATGAAGCAAAAGACTTCCCAAATTTGAATATTGCACATAG
The DNA here is from genome assembly GCA_004027875.1 of Aplodontia rufa. Classification (NCBI taxonomy): domain Eukaryota; kingdom Metazoa; phylum Chordata; class Mammalia; order Rodentia; family Aplodontiidae; genus Aplodontia; species Aplodontia rufa. The sequence continues at coordinate 57,808 of PVKS010002797.1, forward strand.
AGAAGTACATTGTATCCAACTACTAAGTATGTAATTCCCTTAGTATTAAGTGATTTAAAGTATGCTGAAACAATAATTTCTTAACATTGGGAAATTATTTATAAACTTTTATCTTTGGTACTACTATTATAAGAACTAGATATGAGCCCTAATCTATTGTATATCAGCTAAACAGTTACATAAATGCCATTCAAAATCAAACATTTTCAGCCTCATTTGTAAATCATGCATAATAATTAGGAATCTATAAGAACTCAATAAATATAATAAATTTCCTCAGTGTGTCATTTTTCAAAATGTAATCATAATCACACATATGTTCACATTGATTTATTGGAATGCATTAATGGAAATGATATAGTATAATTAAAATATAAATGAATGTCACACATTTATAAATTATTGTTACATTCTATATTCTTTGTAAATAAGTAAAATTTCTGAATGCATAATTACATATATGAGGATATTTTGGCAAAATTATGTAAATAACTCTTCACACAAACAAATACAAGTTAGAGATTATGACTCCCATTGTACAGATAAGGCAACTGCAATTAATAGGGCCAGATAATAGATCCATGATCCCTGTGGTAATAATTATAATATCCCAATCTTACTTTTTTTTAAACACCAAACCACTTCTATCTAAAAGATATATTGGTATCATATGTGAACAACCTTTGAAAATTATTATGGCTATATGAATTTAACATTATTGATAATAGAATGACATTTTTCAAAAGATTTAGTTATATTCCCTTAAATCTTGTCTATCTTGTGTTCAGCACTTCCTTATCATGCTAAGGGACTAACTGATGCCCTTTGTAATTTCCCATCACTTCTGATACCTGAGTTCTAGGGCCTTGCCCATTCTCACACCAACCCCAGGTAATAATTTGACAAGTATCTGAAACCAAACACTTGTATGAATTTGCATAATTACATTTTCCTTGTATTTTAGAATCTTATCTTTTACTATGAAATTAACCCTTATGTTCCCCATGTTATAAAACTTAGGAACTGCATTAGAACATATTCAGAGTTCTTGGCATTATAGCCTGGTGACCACTATAATTTTAAGGGGCTTCCTATGACTCCATTATTGCCTTTGGAAGGAGTCAGATTTTGTTTTCCTTGAGGGTAAGTGCAAAGTTGTTTACTTATCTTTTTAAGCCTCAAACTAGAAAAGAATTTAACACTTAAAAGGTACTCAATCTCTGTTGCTTAGTTGCATTCCTAAGCACAATTTCTGCATTATGGGACATATTCAACCTGGATTTGATCAAAATTTCACTTTCATTTTAAAAATATTCCCTTCTCATTTTGTATCTAAAAACAAATTAATAGTAAATACACAGTTCCTTCAGTAAATTAAAAAAATTCAAAACACGAAAGATTACATTGCACGTTAACTTGTACAGAAACATTAAAACACATAATACCAGTCAACAGCCCCAACCTTGCATGTTAAATGAGATAATGGACTACCTATTTTTGTAGTTTTGCATTGAATAACATGACAAGTGAGCATTTAGATGTCATATTATTACTTAGTGACAGGAGGAAGGATCCAAATAAAAGCTGTAAAATGATTTTCTTATAGAAACCAAGACTAGTGATGAAACTTAGTGTTTTGAACATTAGTACTATTTTATTCTTTGATACACTTATGGGGCTCTTTCCAACAGAGGGGGTTGTTTTTGATGGATTCTTAGCTAAGGACATATGGTATCTGAAGTGATAAAGAGATTAGAGTTCTCTTCTTACTCCTTTGTGAAAGTCTTAAAATCTATTATTTTCAATAGAAGCCTCATTTAAATGGTATTTTCAGTAATTTTTATTATATACAAACTTTTTATTTTTGCTTTGATGTAGCTACAATATTATAGACCTCACTTAGGACATGATGAAAGGAAGGTTAGGGTTACAAAATTGAAATCTTACAAGGCCACTGTTTTAGATCAAAGACTTCAGCTGAAAATAATAGGCTGGATTCTGATAATTCATTCTTACAAAGGCATGCACTTTTATCCAACCTCAGGCTACATTATAATGCTTCTTTACAGTGTCATGTAACTAGGCAGGTAATAGCACTGAAAGATGTTTTAATAGCCCTGTTGTTCACTAATCTTAATATTTTCAGTAAGAGTGATAATTTGTAGAATAAAATGTAGCATGTATAATTTCATAAGTGGTGGTAATATGTTTAATTACTCTTATAATAAAAATGTAATGCTTAAGTAATGGTTTTAATATGATCAATATGTAAATTATATTTATATGCATATAAAAGTAAACACTTGCAAAATACATATTTATTAAGCAAAGCACACACAAACATAAGCATCCATAATAGTACCTTGATACTGGAAAGATTTATCTGTTATAGAAACCATTTTTCTTAAAGATAGAGAGTTAATTTTATTTATCTTTTCATTGGGTTTTAGCTTTTCTGACATTTAGTTGTGTATGTGGTGCTGGGGATGGAAATTGGGTCCTTGCCTATGCCAGACAAGTGCTCTACTGCTGAGCTACCACTCAAGTTCCCTATTATAAACACTATTAAGAACACAGGAATAAATAAAAATATCACATGACCACTGCAAATAAATTGTGCAAAAGCCTTTTAATAAAGATAATGTATACTATTCATAGGAAAGTACTCCATACCTAAGTTTGGTTAATCTTTTAGTCTTCAGTGGCTTAAAATAATCTGATTATGAGACTGAATAGAAGTATAAAATCACAAGCAAGGTATTGTCAGATGATATCTGCACAGATGCAACAGCATACATAAGCACACGTTGGGCTTGTTCATTAAGTGTCTAAATGAGGAATTTTTTTCAACAGATACTGAGACCACCCCTGTACAAAAATCTCAGATAAAAATTAGTCATAGCACTGACTGTAAAAAAATCTTTAAGGGTAGAAGAAGGACATGCAGAGTGAGTGGAGGGGTAGGTAAGCAGAGGCAATGAAGAATGAATTCTTAAAAAATCATGTTATGTGCACATACAAATGTACCACAGAGAATTTCACCATTATGCATAAGAAAAAGATCCAATCAAGTATAAACAAATAGACAAGCTGAAGGAAGCCCAGTAGAGGAATGAGAATGGAGGAGAAGCAGTAGGACAGGAGGAAATAGGAGAGGTCAGGAACTGAAAACAAATTTCATGCATGTATGAGTTTGTAGGAATGAACTCAACTATTATGTATGGCTAAAAGTTCGAATAATATTTTTAAATCCTCAAATAACTTCTATGTGGTTAACTTTAAAAAATGGATAGACACACATAGATATTATACAAACATACACACATATTATCATTAAGAATGTCATTAAGTGGACTGGAGCAGTGGCTCGGCGGTTATGGCACTTGCCTGGAATGCGCAAGGAGGTGGGTTTGAACCCTAGCACCATGTACACAACCAAGTGCTGGAGCAATAAAAGCCACATGAAAAACTAAATAAAATTGATTCCCTCTTTCTCTCTCTCTCTCTCTCTCTCTCGCTGTCCCTCTCTCTTTATTAAAAAAAAAAAAAAGAATATATGGGCTGGAATGGTGGCTCAGTGGTTTTGGCGCTTGCCTGGCAAGCACGAGGACTGGAGTTCAAACTCCAGCATCACGTACACAACTAAGTGTTGGAGCAATGAAGGCCATGTGAAAAACTCAATAAAGTTGATTTAAAAAAAAGAATATCAGTAAGAATAACACTTTTAAATAAAGTTAATTTTTTTCAAATGAAGTTTGCATCTATATTCTAGTTATCTGAAAAGTTTGCTTAGGCTTGAGTTAGGAAACATTTTTTCTACACCTTCATTTTTTTATTTTAATACAAATCATAACACCTACTTTATAGCATTATTACAAATATAGTATGACTAAAAGAATAAGACAAGCAACGGACTGAGGAAAATATTTGCAAAAGACATCTGATAAAAGAATGTTATTTGAAATATAGAAAGAAATCTTAAAACTCTCACACACACACTAAAATACAAACAAATACAAGGGTTTGAATTAAACCAAATTATATTCCATGTCTTTATAATTATGTCTAGATGGTGAATAAGCATATGGAACATTGATCAACACTGTATACCATTAAATGATTGAAAATTATAACAATAAGGAGGTAAAAAGTACAAACCTGACAATATTGTAAGATTCCAAAATACTGACAATATCTAATGCTGGAAATGATGTGGAGCAACAGAAATTATTGTTGATTGCTGGTTGGAATATAAAATGCTATAGTGTCTCTGGAACAGTGTGACAGTTTCTTAAAAAACTAATGACACACTTACTACAACACAACTTATATACTCATTGGCGTTTTGCCAGATAAGTTGAAAACTATGACCATATAAAAATCATGCACATAGATGTTTATAGGAGCTATATTATTAATTGCCAAAACATGGAAGCAATCAAATATCCTTCAATAGACAAATAGCTAACTTTGGTACATCTGCATAGTATAGGATTATTTAGTACTAAAAGAAAATGAGTTATGAAGACATGAAAAATGAGGAGGTAACTCAAATGTTTATTACCAAGTAAAAGAAACCAATTTGAAAATGCTACATACTGTATAATTCCAATGATACTCTGGAAAAGGCAATGCAGTAAAAAGCTGTGGTTGCCAAGGGTTAGAGAGGGGGATGAATAGTGTGAAGATTTTCAGGGCAATGATACTACTCCAGATGATGCTATACCGATGCGCATATGTCTCCAGAATTTGCCCAAACTCACATAACATACAAAAGGAAGAAAGAGGCCTAATGTCTATGATGAATTCTGAGTAATAATGACGTATCAATGTAGATTCATCAGTTGTACCACTTGGATGAGGGATGTCATGTGGAGGGACGATTGAGGGTGTGCAGGACGGAGGGTATATAGGAATCCTGTATATTTTCCTCTTGAGTTTGATGTGAACTTAAAACTGCTCTATTAATAATAAAAATAATGTCATATCCACTAAATAAGAAAACTGTGCAAGAGTTTAACACCATGCACTCAATAAACAGCAACTAGGTTGAACAGTTAATGTTGAATCCAAACACCTAGCAGACAGCAGGAAACATAATGGATTCTTGGAAATTATTTTGACTAAAAGTATCATTGAGGCATCTAATCTTATGACTACATGATTTCTCAAAAAGTAATAAATGAAATAGTTTATTTTTATAGAAAAATTGAGACAAATTATATGGTTTTATATTTTTCTTATAAAATAATTAATGAAGATTATCTCTTGCTGATGCGCTGCTTCCTGTTTTAAAAATAGGCAGAATTTTATTTCTAAGAATACCGGATGGAAGAAATACAGAGCATGTATTGACCTAGCACAGAAGGCATGCCCTAATGGAGCAAACCAATGGGCCATCATCTTTCTTTGATAGTGGTTATATGGCAGGTTCTATAATAAAGCAAATCCACAAACCCTCCATAAAGCACTTAATTGGGCAGTACAATATAACAGGGTGGGACATTTCTCCCTGACTGAGACAGAAGATCATACCCAACTGCCCTTACACATTTAATCAGGCAAGTGGAACCCATTTGACTTTTATGATTAATTTGCCAAAATATTTGCTTCCAGATGTTTTTTGGCAATACCTTTTCCAAGTTCAAACTGAGTCTTTTATGTATTATTATACATTTTAATGAGAGTAACTTCAACGTTACTTATTAAGAGAAATGAGTATGAGGGTTTTCATCAGTGATTTGATCAAACATCAGAGGTCAATAACCAACTTTACCAGGAAACTAAAATGCTGTTTTCTAAATCACCCATTGTCCAATTGCTCTAAAAAGACAAAAACATCCTTGGTTGGTTGTGGCATCATGTAAGAATCATCTCTTTCCTTGTATCTTATTAATGCACCTCATAAACTGGGTTGATAGTTTTTGAACAGTAAAAGGATTTCTGATTTAGAACATGTGATGTATTGAAGTTGACTGTTCACTTTATTTTTCTAAAACTTGACTAGGTATCTGTAAGAGGCAAGGCCCTCCTCTTTATTGTGTTCTCCCAACACTGAGTAAAACAAATGATACCTGGCTGCAGCTTGATAATTGTCAAAGAGGCATCCATGCTAGGAAGCAGACTCAGTCTCCTCAAGCTGCTCACACACCAAGTTCTCTCACTTCACGTAGCTATGATTCTTCTGTTGACAAAAAAGGATTATGTGTTCTGGTCACTACTCTCTGATGTCTGAAAATGCCATGGTTCAAGGGTCATCTTTCTGCTTAAGAGGTTGATCCCTAATCGTTGTTACTTGGGCTCTTAACAGGACCATGCTGCTAAGAGATCTTTACTAAGAATTTACCTGTCTTAGGCTCTATGCTTGATGAGCATTATCTAATTTAAATCTTGACACAACATTGCTCATTATTATAACCATGTAATAATGTGAAAATATTGAAATCTGAGATAACTCAGATAATGAGAGTGGCTGGGTTTGAGGCTGGTTACCTCCAGGGTTGGAAAAAGCTACATTTGAGAGCAGTAGGATATAAACCATCAAAACTGCCACTTGCATGGTGCTTTTCTATCAAGCTTTTATATATGAATAGATGAAGTCAAATTATTCTATGACTTGTTTCCAAGAGTAGTTGCCCTATATCTTAATTCTGTACCTGAACACAGAAAAAAATAAAGAAAACCCAACTAAGACAGATGCTTCAATATTTTACAATTAAAAATATTTTAAAGGTAAAGTTATAAAATAAAGATTGTTTATCTTAGCTTTCCATTTAACTTGGGACTTTTGAAGATCTCAAAACCCAGGTTGTCCCTCAGTCCACTTAGACCTGAATCTATGGGTATAGGACCTAGGCTTTCATACTTTTAAGGCTTCTAAGAGCATTTCAGGGTTGAAAACTATGTTGCAGATCCATTTTGAATAGTTCGTGATGTATAAAACACCCTTGTTTCCTGAAGAATAGTAACTAATACTTCAGCTATCAATGAAAAAAATCAACACAATGAAATGTCACTGTATGGAAAATCATTGCTACTGATAAATACTACTTGCATTCTAAACATCATTTGATCCTGTCACAAGCAAACAAATATTTTGTAATTATAACTAAAACCACTGAAAATTGGAATCTACTCAATAAACCAAAAGCGAATAAAAAAGAAAAAGAACAACGAATTCTGCTTTTTCATGGGGATGGGTGGTGAGAACACATGATTTTGGCATTCAACTGAGAAAGCAATTTTACAATTCTTCTTCTAAGGCCAAGTGTCCCTAATTGCCTATGCTACTCTCTCCCTGCACTTCAAATCTATTCCCGTTGGAAGAGAAATGTCAAACATATTGCTTAGAACATTAAAGCAAAAAGCTATCAAACTGATCTTAGGTAAGTGTATGCATTGATCGTTCCTCTCAACCTCACTATGTAACCAAATAGCATAATGTTGCAACAACAACATTGCAACAAAAGAATATGGCCCAAAATATTTATTTTAACATATTATTAAAATTAATAAAGATTGATGAAATTAGCCTTTCATTTGTTTTAGAGCTATTACCCTAAATAGTTATGTGCAATGATGATAATCTTGTTTTCAAAATGTTTCATACTATTCATTCTTAGTAAAAAGGAAAATATCAGCAGATTTAGAAATATATGAGCTCCATACTTTTACAATTATATCATTGACTATGTTATTGTCACATCTATCTGGAGAGAACAGAGGAAAGAGGGAAAGGGGCAATACAAGCTCTATCTGCTTATGACAAACAGTTCTGGGGACTGAATTAGAACTAGTTACACCATGTGCCTTTATAATTGTGTCACTGTATTATACTGTAATGTATAATTGAAAAGATCAGGGGAGGGAAGGAGGAAGAACAGGGGAAATACTGGGGACTGAATTTGAAAAAGTTATACTCTGTGTTTTTATAATTATGTCATGGTAAACTCTAATATCATGTACATCTAAAAAAGAACCAATAAAATGTAGAAATATGTGAGCATAAGATCACAACAAGCTTGAGTTTAAATGAGATAGGCAGCCATGTAGGGTTTAGAGTTGGGCAGTGATGTGGTTTGCTACGTATTTTAACAGGATCACCTTGTTTCTGTGAACCGCAGATTACAGTGGTGCAAGGGTGCAAGCAACAGGAGGTTAGGGAATTTATGGAAGCATGACATGAGGGAGGCCTTGATCAGTGAGTAGAGAGAGTGCGAATGCTGAGATCTTGAATACAGTTTAATACACAGTATTTCTCAGGAAAGAGATGTGAACTGTGCATGGGGATATGGGATGTGGGAAAAAGAGGAACCAAAATGAATTTTAACTCTTTTACATATTATATGCTTTCAGAAATTGATAGTTTCCCTAGATGATAATTTATGTAAGCATTTTTGAAACTGAAATTTTGTAGCATATGTTCTAAAAGTAATTATTCTATCAGGATCTTGAAGAAATTTACAAGATCTTGAGCTTTAGATATTCAGGTATGTCAAGTGATTTCTAGTGTTTTCTCTACCTCCTTTTCCAACATATCTACATATTATGCATAGGAAACTACCCATCTTAAAACAACTCAAATAACTTCATAAGTTCTTTCCCTACTTCCTGTTATAATAAACCCAGTCTCCGAATCACTGGAAATCTCTGCTTTTACCAATGTCAAGACTCATCTCACCATTCTAAGTGTCATGGTTAAATAGTGACTTTCAGTAACTAAGAAGTATAAAGAATTTGGGCCAGCTTTAAAAGGAAATAACACTTTAATTATTTAAGTGCCCATTTTCTTACTAATGAATCACCACATGACTTTTCCAAAAGAAATGAAGCTTTAAATTTTAGAAGAATCCCAAAACTAACATAATAAAGTTTCCTGATGTATGAGGTCTAAATTAAATATAAAATGTATGCTACATTTTTTCCAATGGGAGTCTATTGAGATGTTTCATGAAGAAACAAGGTGAATATTTTCCTTCCTCATTGCTCTAGGTACCATTTACTAATTAAATCTGTCCTATACAAATTAATTATATAAAAATATTGACTAATAAATTGTAGTATTTTAACAATCAATGCTTCCAATGAATCAAAATATTTTTATAATTGGTGTTGCATTAAGTCATATGTCATTCTTTTTTCAACTATTTTTAAAATCATACTTTTTGAATACTTCAGTCTAGATGCAACTTTATTTTCTGTGGACAAATAATGGCTAACATTAAAAGTCATACTTAACTGTATCACTGGGTAATGCAGGTCTCTAATCATTTACTGCATCTATATAGAATATTACAGAAGGGTTTACTCATCTAAGTTTGTCCTAATACTAAGCTCCACACAAAGGATGAAAGTACATTCAACCGGTTAGCTGTCATTCACCTTGGGCCTTGCATGAACTATGAGACATACAACAGCATTTGGAGAAGAGGAAGTGGATGACATGATTTATATTTAATAATCTAAATAAAGAAAGCAAAAGATGTAACAGAGGGAGGAAGAGAAGAAGGATGGAGTGAGCAGGGGAGGAAGAAAAGAAAAATGGAAGGGAGGGATGAATGCAGAACCATGTGGAAATCAAGAGATCCGCATGTTTATTATAGCCTAGGGTTTTCTTTTGTTGTTGCTTTTTTTCCCAATTAACCTTTTTATTTATAGTTTTTAAAATTAACATATTAATTTTGCATATTAATGGAATTCACTGTGCTACTTTCATACTTGCAGACATTATGCATTGACCATATCCAGCCACCAATTTCTACCCTCTATTCTACTACCTAATCCATCAGAACCCTTCCTGTTCTCTGGTCATCTCTCTTCTGTTTCTGGTAAATTTTTTTTCAGTTTCAACATATGGTAGAGAATGTGCAATACATGTCTTTCTGTGTCTGGCTTATTTTATTTAACATGATGTTGGCTAGTTTCATCCATTTTGCTGCAAATGACAATTTTATTCTTCTTTATGGCTGAATAATATTCATTGTGTATGTGTGTGTGTGTGTGTGTGTGAATGTGTGTCATATTTTATCATTCATCTGTTAATGGACATCTGGACTGATTCTTCACATTAGTTATTGTAAGAATGGTGCCATGATAAATATGGGTGTGAATGTATGTCTTTTGTAAGCTGACTTCATTTCCTTTTGATATATGTCCAGGAATAAAATTGCTAGATCATACGGTAGTTCTTATTTTATTTTTTATTTATTTTTATTGTTTTTAAAAGAGAGTGAGTGAGAGAGAGAGAAAATAAATTTTCCCATTTATTCTTTTCACCTGGTTTTATTTTTCCAACCCTTAATTGTGCATATGGTGCTGTAGTTTGAACCCAGGCACATGCCAGACCTGTGATCTACTGCTGAGCCACCCCTCCAGCCCTCTTTTTAATTTTCTGAGGAACTTCCAAACTATTTTTTATAGTTTCTGTACTATTTTATATTCCCACCAACTCTGTATAAATGTTCTTTTTTCTTTACATCCTTGGCAGCATTTATTGCTTTTGTTTGATAACAGTCATTCTAACTGGGGTGAGATGGTATTTCACTATAGTTTTTAAATTTTTATTCGATAAACATGGTCTTACAATTAGGAGGGATTCATCGTCAAACAATCAAAAACAAAAGTGTAATGACAGAACAAGCCAAGACTTGTGCCAGACCATGGTTTCCCCCTCTTGGGTTCCCCATGGTTCCACATTTCCCCCTATTTAAGTCCCAACTTAACTGGACTTCTCCTGGAGGTCGGAAGTTCCCCTCTAATTTGATTCCCCCTTACTACCTCCTTCTGGTTTCCTTGATGTCCTTCCTAGTCCCTTCCCCCCTCCCTGCCTCCCTCCCTACTTCTTCCAGGAACCTAGGCAAGGTTCCCCATGATCCCTCAGGTCTAACGATATTAACCTTTTTTAAAACTATATTTATTTAGCCTGTGTATTAAATAACCAACTTTTTTTTTAAGGCAAGCTCTGATCTGGCACAATTGTTAATTTCCCTATCTGAACTCTTAAGTTGTTTACTAAATTTAGAGTTTATGATCCTGATTAACGATTAAATATTTATACACAAAACACATATATGATATCTGTGATTTTTTTTTAATTTAAAATACAATTGTCCTTTGGCATCTGCAGAAGATCAGTTCCAGGAACTCCTGCAGTTACTAAAATCTACCAATGCTCAACTTCTTTATAAAAAAAAAAAAACATGACAATTTGTATATAAACTATCCACATCCTCCCAAATACATCAGATCATTTCTGGATTACTTATAATGCCTAACTCAATGTAAATGTTATATAAAAAGTTGTTAGACTGTGTTTTGGGGGGGATAATGACAAGAAAAATAATCTTTATATGATCAATACAGATGCAATCTAGTTCTGAATAGTTTTGATCTCATGACTGTTTGATTTCATGGAGCCCCTGGATATGTAGGCCCAACTACATATCAATGACCAGTTTCACACATGCAATCAACTGTTTCCATTCTACTCAAGATAGCATTTCTTTATCTGAGTCTAAAGAACAGTAGCATTCTTAATACTATAAATATCTTGAGATTCTGGGAAAGCAAGTCTCATTTCTAGTATATACATATATCATTACTAAACCTCCTACTACAGGGGTCATAACAAACCTGTTATCTAATTATTATGAGTGACATTCAACTCCATGTGTGGTAGAAGGAGAAAATTGTCCAAATATATGCTTTTCGCGGTTAAATTGAAAAACTGCAGTTGCATTTCCCAAAGAAATATAATCATGATCATTTTATTTGCACAATACAACTGCAACAAAAGCAACAGGATTCTCTTAAAAGGAACATTCTGCATCATAAATAGGCAACAAGACATGGGGAACACCATCAACAGCGATGTGAAAACCTAGTTTTGCTGTGGTAGTCCTTATTATTTCATGTCATAGTATGCTATAGTGTTTTCTTTGTCTGTTAAGATATCTGGATAATATCAGTACCACAAGGCTGGGGAAACATTTTAGATCACCTCTTCAGTAGAGTCATTGTAAGGAAAAAATACTCAACACAAAAGAAGATTTCAGAAAGGCAAGAAAAATGTTCAATAATAACTGACCCCTCATTTCCTGAAGATTTATTTGTCTTTTACTATTACATAATCAATCAATGAGTGGGATTGGTTCAAGGCATTAAAACCACGAGGATCTATGAGTTTTCCACGATGCTTGCTTTATTCTACCGTTTTCCACTTTTGAGTGGATTTTTTTCTATTCCTTGATAAACCAGAAGTTTCCTCTTCTTTAATAGAGGTATCAGCTGGGCTTACCTTTTATTTATGTTTAAAGATTATCCTGAATACAAACTGACATATTATGATTCCTAAACTGAAGATATATAAACAAAATATTTAGTTTGATATTAAAAGACAAAATATCACATGTAAGTTCATTTGCACATAGACATGTAAACTACCATTTTATGATAATCAAAAGCTTAGAACTGAAATTAAACGTTAGAGCATGTTGATATCAACAGTCACCCTCTTTCTCCAGTCTCTGTAGTTCTCATCAATATGGAAAACACTTACTTTTAAATAAGGTTGGATATTTTTTTCAATAATGTGTAGAAAAAAATACAACTATTGTATCTTTATTAATATGAAGTTGTTAGGCATGTCAAACTTATTTCATAATAATACTCAGTAAAGAAATGCAGATTTGCATGTAAGTAAAACCAAAAACATGACTACAGAATCCTAATAAGATAGAAATTAAGACTAGCTTGGAAAAATATTTATCCACTTTATTTATTTTTTAATTCATTTTCTCTTAGGCAGCTGAAACATAAGGTTAACATGATTATATTTCCTTTTGAAGGAGCCTTAATAAAATCCTGCTCCAATTTTCCCATATTAGTAAATAATGTCACTATTCAACTTCTTGGCACAAGTCAAAACCAGGGAAATCATAATTGACATCTCTCTTTCTGCTTCATCATTCATATCAAATGATCATTATGACTTGAATTTAGGTGATGAAATTTCATCAATTCATTGATGAAAGTTACATGTTTCACACAACTATATGTATTAAATGAGAAATATGCAACTGTATGTATGAAAGAATTTTCTTTTAATCTTTTATATTTATAGTTATTTCATCTGACTTAATTGATGCTTTGGATGTTAGAAAGCAAAGTTTCACATCAAAAATTAATTTATTTCCTAATACTATTTTAGTGTAATAAATGGGTTTGGGTAATTTTTTAGATAGTTAAATTTCAGAAAGTCACACAGAATTTTTTCCTTTATAGAGAGTAATATTATGTATTTCAGTGAAAGAGATCTCTTATTTAAGTTATTTCAGATTATTTTAACTAACATATAATTTATATTTAGGTATATTATTTCTTATGAAATATAAAATATATATACATGTGGAATAAAAAACAAGCTACACTGATAGAAAACTATGAGTTATTTGTACAAGGTTCCTTTTACATTACCTGTGCTTAAAGTGACAATTTAAAACACACACACATGTGAATCCTAACCATTAAAACATTGAGTAATTATTACTGATAGTGATAACTATGAGATTGATAATTGCTAATAAGTATAACTCTTGAGGGAAAAATATAGGAATGTAGAAATTGGCTTCTAAGAATAGAGTAAGGAGAATCTACTTCTAATATTGCTTTTGCCTTTGTTAAGAATCATTCCCTTTCTCATATATTAACTACATTTATGAACTATGCTAGAATTCAATGCTTATAAGAAACCAGATTTGACATATTTGCTTGGACATGCAATTAGATCAGCTCTTTTTCCATTTTAATCTTAATACAAGGGTTTCTAATTTAAGCATTCAAACTAAACTGAACCCTATAAGGTCTGTCAATTTCATCCACAAAGCTCTTTTGTTAGACAGTTCCATTGAAGTTAGACAATTCATTTTACTAGGAAAAGAACTGATCAGTAGAAGAATAAATTGTATCCTTAATGCATGGTCAGATCACTGGATTACTGCTAATGTGTTATTAGTCAAGCAGAATCTCCTTTAGAAGGAGTCTTGCGGTCCATGTTATAAACTGATTAAAAATCAGTGAACAAGTACTTTCTACCTTTGTTGTATATTAATGAGAAACCTATTTGAGAATCTTTTCTAAACTAGTGACCTTTAGCTTACTGAAACTAGAATGTATTAGAGCTGTATAAGCACAAAAGTTTTCCCCATCAGTCCTTAAAACAGAAATTTTTATTTTCAAACAGAATTCATTATAGTGAATTAAAATTTTATATTTAATTATCAGATTTCAGACTCATATTCTTATATATAAGCAAGTAATGAAACAGTGTCACTCCTCTAGTGTATATGTTTATTTGTTTCTATTAAGCAGAATGATATATGAGAAAAAGTATTCTGGGTGTGTGTGAGAGAGAGCGGGGAGAGAAAGAAAGGGAGAGAGAGAGAGAAAGAGAGGCAGAGAATAGAGGGGGCAAAAGGACAATTATTTATAAGTACTAGGTATAGAAAATGATGTTAGGTCTCAAAAAGTTGAATATTCATATTGCCAGGAATAGTTAAATGCCCCAAAATGAATTCTTTAAAATCAACAAGTAGTTGATATACATAGCAATTAGACATAAATGTACAGCAATTATTAATATTTCTTCTCAGTCTGAGCTGCATACATTTAAAAGTAGCTGTTAAAGGAAGATTCTTTTGGAATACAACGTTTTTTACAGTACAAAATAGATCATTTTCATTTAATATTAAAACAAACGTAAAATGTTTAATGTGTTAGACTTGAAAGAAAGTTAATATTTATTGGAATCTTAAATGCTCTAGTTTTCTGGTTTTGGGATACATGTGAGATGATACTTATTTGTAAAAGAAAACTGATATTTGATAAAGTACCTCTGCATAGAGTCTCTCAGATGCTGAGGGGAGGAGTCACATATATGGTCCATTCTTTCTCAGCTACATCTCCACCTTCCACATGTGAGACACTCAGAATACTTTCATGTGAATTTATTTCTATCCTTCTTTTTCTAACTCACATTAATAATATTAATGTAAAAGAAAAGTCTTCAAAAGAACATTTATGTTTTAAGGAAACACTTCTTTCCCAGTCCCAATGTTAACTAAAAACTTTGGGAAATTCCAGGGAATGTATTACTAGGAATTGAATTGGTAATTTGATTGAAGTGACATATCATATTTCTGATGACTGCTATTTTACTTGTGTGAACAACCAGAGAATAGATATGAGCTACAGAAAGAAAAAAAGGGATAAATTATGAAGGCAGCAAAGTTATTTATATTCTCAAGTTTGAAAGACACAGGTGATATGTATACAAAATTTTAAAATATTGTCATCAACAAATTGGTATAAGTTTGCTAGATTTTTTTAATATCTATCTACATGTCAAATGTAGATACCCTTGAGCCCCCCAAATTCCATCTTGGCATTTAAAACAAAGAAATAAATATCTATGAAAATAACTGAAGCTTTATTTGTAAATTTAAAAACAGAAAGCAATCAAATGTTTATTGGTAAGGGACTGGTTAAAGAATTAAACATTTTTTCAATGGCATATTGTGCAATCATTCAGAAGGATAATACGGATCTAAACTTACTACTCATGAAGATGTCTACGACACACTACAGAGTGAAAAAACAGTTCTAATAACAAAAGCAAGTAAATTACAATTTCCTTGTATGATTTCTATAACTGTCAAAGTTTCACGGTGAGAGTGCTCAATCTAGAAGGGTCCTTCTCTGGTGAGAGTTCTTGGGGCTCTTGCTTTTTCCTTTATATTTAAAATGTACACAAAGATCAATTTCACAAAAATCATAATAAAACTTAAAAATGAAATAATAACAATGACATGTGTATTTAAAGTCAGAGATCCCCCATTTAAAAGGGAAATTCTATCATGTTTTTCATTTCAGTTCAATGAACTCCATACATGGTGATTCTAAATCTAAAAGTGGTTGAATTAATATAATACTCTTTCAGAGCAATATAAGTAGAATTTTAGGGACACTATCAGTTTCCTCTTTCACCTGTTTTTGTTTTTGTTTTTTCCCTTAATAATTCCCCTGCCTTTCTATAGATAGATTTTTGCCTACAAATTATGAGCAAAGACCAATTTGCAAACTACTAACAAATGTTGATTAATATTATTGGAAAACAGAGTGAACACAACATTTCTTGTTTTTTTTTTTTGAAAGTTTCTCTATTTTTTATTGAGAAATTTATTTGTTGTGCAATCATACAAATTTTTAACAAAATAATATAAAATATATATAGATTCTGAGGATTAGATTTACCCCCAAGAGTGCCCCCACAAATACCCACCTTTTTCCCTCCCTTCCCCTTCCCACAACATCTCTAAAAAAGTATTAGGTTGTATAACATTACAACTTATCTGGATTTAACACATGATAATAGACCACCTTTCTCAGTGGGCAGGGTCTAGTTCCAGCCTCCACAGATGAGTGAAGACATTCGACCCTTGGTTTTCTGGGTTATGCTGATTTCACTCAGCATAATTTCTTCCATAGCCGTCCATTTACCTTCAAAGGCTGCAATATCATTGTTTCTAATTGTTGTGTAAAATTCCATGGTATACATATACCACAGCTTTTGGATCCATTCATCCAGTGAGGGGCATCATTTCTTTTTGAACATATGTTTTGGTTACCCACAGACTCCAATGAATCACAAATTTCTAAGTTTAGTCACAAACTGTTTTCCTTTAAAGCTTTATTTCTTTACTACCTTTTCTTTCATTTGCTTTGCTAACAGCCAATTATTCTTGGTGGTAAATCCCAATTTACCTTTGCCAACTTCCACACTGTTCTTCTTGCATAGGTGCCGCCTTCAACCATTTCCATCTCTATCAAACCCCAAAATATTTCCATGTCCTGCTCAGCTGCTATTGTTTCCCTCAGCCTTCCCAAGATCCTCATATTCATAACCAAGCATCTCATTCTTGCTTTCCATCCTGACGTTTCACTTTTCTTCAAGCCCTTAGCAGTACCTTAAGAAGTACTAAATGGTGCATGACTATCATGACCACCGCCAGAGAAACTTCCTTTTCCTCACTCATTGTTCACCCTGAGTGTGACGAGTTAGTGTATGTCCTTGCATTTCAAAACTATATACTTGTACAAAATATAAAAAATTATTATTCTAATTACATATATCCATTTTATCCCCTAGAAACTGGCTTGTTCCTAAAAATGAATTCAGTTAATAATCCAGGGATTGCAAGAGGTGACCCAGTTGCCAAAAATGATGACCAATCACCTAACAGCAGGAAGACAGTTTGGATTAGCCAGTAAATGCCTCATTGTGCTATTTATCAAAAGGCAGATTCTCAAGTTGCTGGTCAGAAATATTTGTTCAAATAACGTAGGGTGAAAAGGGAAAACAGTAATCTGCATTTTATCAGGCATCCTGACTTTGCTGTAAATCATCTGGCGGTGGGGGCGGGTATCCCACTTTGACAATAGGCAAATAGGCTTTGTTCAAATATTTTGAAATAAGGAATTAGGGCATGTATAGATCAATGGAATAAACTTTAATGAAACAATTCTTATGAAAATGTATAGAATATTGTGTGCATTTTGAACCTCAAAATCAAAATTAGAACCACATATTTTCCCAAACTCAAATGATGGTAAGCTTTGTGAATGATGAAACAAAATGTTCTACATATATGTTTTAAAGAAGACCTCTCACTTATGAATAGCAAAAGTGGCGCTTATAAGAATGGATTTTAAGTACAACAGATAAACGGCAATGAATTCTAGTGTCAATTTTTCCTGTATGCAAAACTATTGAATAACCATCTGGATCAGACAATTTAGTTCCTGAATGGTCTTCAGCAAGACTTCATATTTCCTCTCCAAAAATAAAAAATTTCAAAAGATTTTGCTTATTAGAGGAAATTTTTACTAATTGCAGTGTTCAAAGTCTAAATTAGGTCTGATTTGGTTACCCCCAAGACATACAATATTAGAGTATATTGTATTAATCCTTAAATGCCTTCTTAATTACTACTGCCTTTTTAGTGCATTGTTTATCTTTTTTCTTCTAAATGGATCCAATTAAGTTTTGATTGGACATTTTTTCCCCAGCAAAATTATAAACTAACTCTTGTCTTTGCTGGTAATAGATTTGTTCATTCTGCATAAAGAGAAATTCAGTTGCACTAATCACTTACACTGTAAAGTTGCCCCTGGCATTTGTTAACATTCTGAAGGTATTTGTACCTATTTACATTTATTATTATATTTTAGACTTATAATTAGTTCCACTAACTGATTTTCTTTCCATCTTTGATATCATTTTTATTTTAAACTCAGGACACTAATGACATAATATCTCCTCTGAATTGCCTTTTTTGCCTCCTATGTCTTTCACCTTGGTATTGAGAAGAATCACTCTACGAGACAATCTCTCTGTAGGGATCAATGTTGATTCTGAGTCCTGAACGACATTCTGACTCACATGTGTTTTTTTCTATTATTGTTGTTGTTTGTTTTTTACAAAAGAGAGAGAGAAAAATATATCAATTTTCTCTATTTTTTCAGCTAGTTCTTGTTTTTCTCACAGGTAGTTGTATGTGTGGAGCTGGGGCTGGAACCCAAGTTTTTGCCCCTGCCAGGCAAGTGCTGTATTGCTGAGCCACTGCTCCAGCTCCGTGTTTCTATTTTAAAATCAACTATTAAGTTCATGCAGTAGTAGAAAAGAAATGGGGAGTATGAATTAATAGCAGATTTATTCTCTTTTCCTTTTTTTCTACAATATATATGGGAAATTATAAATTCCAAAGTTGATGAAATTAATAAGGAACATCATAAACAGTGGTTCTATTCGTGTAACTGATAGTACCCATTGTTCCTAATTGGTATGGAATTGTTTTGGACCAAATAGGTAACCTCATATCTGTCATTAGGAAATTGATATTATCAAAAGAAGAGAATCAGAACAACAAAGTGGTACATCAAGTACAGAGATTAAAGCCATATGTGAAAGTGCCTTAGGAAGGATGAAGACCATTTTTAAAGTATCATTTTAAACAAATTTTGACAAGTGATATAATTCTTGTATGTGAACATTGGAGGTATTGAAAATAAATTTTTAAGTTTGTTACTATACCACATTGACTGTGTTATCCCCAAATAAATTGCGCTTTAAAACCTTAAAAATCTAGAAATTCACATATTTATTGTATAGTTACATATTAAATACTTAAAATTTAATAAATATTTGACCAATATTGATAACACTTCAGTATTTTCTCATATCATCCGTATAACTCAAAATTGCCCACAATGTTGAAACAGAAACAACCTTTAATAATTTTGAAAATAATATATATTTAATAATTTTTTATAACCAATTTAGATATTGAATATATAAATGTCAACAATTACAGCCATGTATCCATAAAGGTAGGCTTGTAACTCAATGTGATTATTAACTGCAAAAATTATTAATTCACTCACAATTCCCATTTACATATATTCTGTTGGTCATTTCACTTTGTTTTAGCTTATTTTTTTTATTAGTTTGACATAGTCTTACATATTGGAGGAAACTGTTGTTATATATTCATGATACATGGATATTGCCATAGTGAGATAGTAAGTTAAGGCCAATCCTAGACCAGGATCTACCTTGCTTTATCCATTCCCTGAACTCATGTCTCCTCCTCTGTAATCCTACCATACTATAGTTTGAAATGAACATATACATGTATAATAAATTGCTGACAATTCTGAGTTTCTCTGCCTTCCTATAAGTAGGCTTCTAATGGGTGTTGAGTATTCCCTGTTGCATTGATAACCCCCCTTATCTCTCCCTCCCTTCCTTTCCTCCCTCTCTTCTCCCCCCACAGCACCTTCATAGGTAAGGTTCCCTGAATTTATGTGCAGTTTCAACTATGGTGAGTTTAATATTTAACTCAGCTGACTATCAGCCTGTCACAGGTTTTACACTAGCTTCTACATATGAGAGAAAACATTTGGTCCTTAAGTCTCTGAGTTGGGGATATACGTTAATAAATGAATATTGACATACTCAGTTTACCAGGTAGGTCTCTGAAAAAAATGTGTAAACTTCCAGTAATGAAATAATCATAAAAATAGAAATCTCAAATAGTGAAACAAAAGAATAGAAATACATAAAAAAAATTTTAAACTAGGAAATAAATTGGAAAAAAAATGCCCAAAGAGAAGAGATGAATACTCTGAATAAATATTCAGAGTCCTTAAAATAGAGAACAAATGGATGAATGGGAAATACCATGATGAGATAATGAATGAAAATATTTAAGCATTAGTGAAAGTCATAAATCTCTAGAAGATAAATCAAAGGATAGTTTGAAAGATAGCCTACAAGTCAGAGAAGACTAGTGATTTGCCAAAATACTAATAATAGTAAAAATGGAAACCAAAAAAAATAGTATATTATATCTAAAGTAATCAGAGAAAGTAACCCTCAACATAGAGGACCTTCCAAATTTACCTTTCAAAACTTCTGAAATACTGACAGATACGGGTAAACAAATTCTTGGAAGGTTTACTCTATCAGATATTGTTGGAGGAATGCTAAAGGAGAAGAAAAATCATACCAAAAGAATTGTCTGGGTTATAAGTGAGCAAAGTAAGCAGGTGGATAAATATGTGGATGTCTTAAAATAAATATGGCCTATGCAAAATAATATGTCTAATTGGGGTAGTTAAAAAATATAAAACCCGAAAGGAAAAACAAAAATAGTATATTAGTAGTGATGGTGCTGTCAGAACTTAAAACATTTTAGATATTAAATTGTTCAGAAGAATGGTCCTGTATTCAGTTTAGACTCTGCAATGTGTAAGTGAAATTGAATGTAACCACCAAAAGAACAAAAGTAGGTTATATGACTTCCACTCCTGCAGAAAATAAAACCGTGGAAAACAGCTACAACAATCAATAATAAATTCAAGCAACCACTTCAAACGGAGGAGAAAAAGAGAAAAAGAGATAAAAACTATTGAGCCAAATAATAAAAAAGATAAAAGTAGAAAAATATATTAGTAATCATAATATATGCTAATGAATTAAATATCCAAGTTGAAAGAAAAAACTGTTTAATTGATTTTAAACAATAAAGATGGTATTTGAAACCACACAATCTGTTAAGACAAAGATTGGGACTACAAGACAGCCAAAGATAAACGAGTCAAATGTGTACTTTAATAACGTTAACTAACCAATAAATAAATAAATAGAACTTTGGGACTATGGCATAGCTCAGTGGTATAGTGCATACTGAGGAGGCATGAGGTGCTAGGTTCCATCCACAGAACCAAAAAATAAACAAAAAAATAAAAAGGCTAACGAAGGTAATTATCTGAATATTAGACAAAGTGAACTCTAAAAGATATAAAATATTATGGTATAATATTTGTTAGGAAGTTATAAAAAATTGAAGCATATATGTATCAGATAAAAAGAGTTTGATATATATAAAGGAAAATCATGTGCTATATCACAGCTCAGGTGAATTAGGGAAGGGAATTGCAAATTCATCATAATTGTAAGAAATATAAATATATCTCTCTTAATTATTGTTTGGTTACAAAGGCCAAAAGCAATAAAATATAGAAATGTGGAAAATACAATAATCAGGTTGATTTATGGGATATATGAAATTTGTATATTCTGTATACAAAAAATAGAGAACACAACATCTATAAAAATAATCATACTACCAATACTCAAGCTCCTAAAAGAAGTCTAAAAATTTAAAGAGATTTTTGGCAGTCATAATCTCATGGCAATTCAATTATAAATCAATTATCAGATAAGAAAATAGACAATCTTCATTTTTTTAAACTAAAATATCTCATAGGGCTTCAAAATATTTAAAAGCATGTTTTACATATTGATTAAAATTAGTCCTTGTATCAAAACTTGTAATATGCATTGAAAGAAAGACTTCAAGAGTAATGTGTAGCTTAAATGCTTATAATTAAAGCAATGAAAAATGGTTTAAAATTAATGAGTTCATGCTGAAACCAGGAATGTGATGAAAGGCCATTAGAACAATTCTAAAAGCAGACAGAAAATAATGATACACAGATCAATAAAATTAAAACCTGTTTAAAAATATGATTAAAAAGTACAAGGCAAGTACAAAAAATTATTGAGGTGATTTTAAAAGAGAATATAAAAATACACAATAATAGTGAATATTTAGAGCTAACAAACACAGCTCCAAGATAGATTGAAATGTAAGTAGAAGACACTGCAAATATTTATTCCTATAATTTGTAAACATACATAGGACAAAGAAAACGACATAACTTATAAAAGTAGCTCAAGAGGAAATGGAAAAATCTGAATTTTACTGCAAAGAAAACAATATAGATAGGATGGTCAAATGCTGTACTGGTTGCATAACCATCTATAGATTCTTCTAGATAATTTAAAAAGAGAGACAGCTTCCCAATTCATTCTGTGGAATTGATATAACCTTAATATGAACATAAGAGCAGCATGAAAAAAGAGCATTACAACCAATCTTACTGTGATCACTGATGCAAAAATTCCAAACAGAATATGATCAAAACAAACTCAATGATACATTAAAATGGTCAGACAAAACGAACAAATTTATCACCTTCTGCAAGGTTCTTTACCATTAAAACTACAAATGTTCTTCACCACATGAAAACATTATAAAAAGTAAATGTTCACCTCAAATTATACTATAAAAATGTTTTATGTAATTCCATTTGTAATTCTTAAAGTTTTCTAGAAAAAATAGAAATAAATGATAATCTCTTAATTGTCCATGAAATACATTTAGGATATCTAATAAAATTTATAGTGAACACCATGATTAATGGTGAAATGCTCTGAGTTAAATCTACCATCATGTCCTCCAAGTATCGGTACACAAAAAGAAAAAGGAAAAATGAATTTAAAAAATCATTCCAAAAACATTCCATGCATAACTAGGGATGAAATCCCCTTCCACAGATTTTGTGATGATCAAAGGCAGTCTGCAAAATACTGCAGGTAAAGACAAGTGGGTATCACGTGGCAGGTCAGAAATTACTTTAAGGGCTGGAACAGTAGCTCAGTGGTTACAGTGCTTCCCTGGCGTGCGCTAGTAAATGGGTTCAAACCCCAGCACCACTTATGCAACAAAGTGTCCCAACAAAGAAGGCAACATGAAAAACTAAATAAAATTGATTCTGACTATCTCTCTCTCTCTCACACTGTCTCTCTCTCTTAAGAAAAACTTTAAAACCATTGCCAGAGAATGAAGTTCACCTGTGTGAAAACAGAAAAACAAAACAAAACCACTAAAAAAAAACACACACACACACACACACAAACACACGAAGTTGTAGCATTAAAATTTTGTTGAAGAGCCAAATTTCCAAAAGGGGAAGATACTCTTTGTTATTTGGTCATGAAAGGATAAAGGTATCAAAGGGAAGTGATACCTGAAATGTAAAATGAAAACAAACAAACCAAAATAAATAAATAAAAGATACAACAGATGTCTCATCCTCCCCTCTCTCTCACCTTCTCTCACACAAACACACACATTCTCTGCTTTCCACAAAAGATATCACTGATCTAAGAATCTTGTAATCAATGGATCACAAAATTACAGATTACAAACTTAATACATACAAAATTAACAAAGTAAACAAACAATCAGTATATAGAGACTATGTGCTGCTTAATGAAAATCTGTAATATCAATGAATTAATATCACTGAAAACTCAAATGGATCGGCCCTTAATGTTTAAATGATAATTTTCAAGGAATACTTTCAATGATATCACTGGGTAGCTCAGCAAACGTTAACTTTTGGAACTTCTATAAAGTAAGCATTTATCGTATAGACTAGGTCTAACTAACTGAGTCTTCTAGAGTATCCAATCTGGTACTGGTTGACAAAGTAAAAATTAAAAAGTGTAAAAAAGTTAAAAAGGAGAAAATTAATGCAACAAGAATCATAAATGTCTATTATGTATAATAGTGTACCAATAAAAACACAGATAAACATGAAAGTTTTGTTAGCCAATTAAATTATTCTTCAGTAACTCAGAAATGTTTTGATTGAAAACCAAATGAAGGTGTAAGAAACATTTATTTCTGCTATTCTTTCTAGAGATCAGGAGACTCTATTAATAATTAGAATAAATAACAACACACAAGGATAAAATAGTGTTCTGATGCAAACAGTAAAATTGATATAAGATATACAAAATTGTCAAATGGTAACTCAGTATATCTCTTGCTTTTGAATATAAAATAGTCTGTTTATCCCATTAAGAAAAAATATTTTTAAAATAATATTTACCTTCTGAATTTTCTCAAAATAAATGTATCAGGAAAACAATGGCTACTAAGATTCACTTAGATTTGACATATGTCTCCTAATAGCTTCTCAAATTTACAGTTACTATATATCAAGCAACTCTGCCAAGTAAATTTTCATCAGAACTAATTTTCCACTTAAAATGATATAAAGCATTTTTCTGCAATCTACAAAAATATAAATACTTTTTTTCAGATTTGTAGTGTTGGGATATTCCAAAGCTTGGACTGCATTGAACAAATTCATTTAAATACATTGCTTGGAAATATTAGAAAATAAAAATAAAGGTTAATTTTGGTAAAATGTGTGCACCAAACCCATAAAGTATAATAATCTTATTTTCAAAAATTGCTAGAATTCTTGCTAGTGCTTCTATATTTAGGTTTATAAGAGGAAGTTTTTCATTATGATCATTTGATAAGCCAGTATTAACAAGAGCTAATCTTTTATTTAGTCTCTAACGTGATAACTTCAGCATATTTCTGAAAGTGACAAGAATAAGCAAACTAGTGCTTTTTTTTAAGACTTTATGCACATTTTTTCTTCGTGACCTTTGTGACAGGCATCATAAACATTTTCTTACTATTGATTAAACTTTTTTTAAGAGAGAGAGAAGGATAGAGAGAGAGAGAGAATTTTATTTAGTTTATGGTCTCCTTCACATTACAACTGTATTTCTGTTGGGCAGATTACTTAATTTTGAAGCTCAGTATCATCTATGAAATGGGAATAATAAAAAGTTGGTCTTGAGGGAAAACAAGGATTAGCACAAGATCTACACCTAACTGCTGTACAACAGCTGTATAATTTACAACATATCCCCATACAATTACATAGCTTATAGTGTATTCTGATGAAAACACTTTTACTAACTTGGTGTTACTAGTCATCTACTGAGATTGATGATTCTGAAACATCTATTTCTCACTGCTTTATAGTCAAAGTGAGAAAATGACCTAAAAGCATTTAGCCTTGTGTTTACAGGGATCGTATGTTTACCTTCTCTACGGTGTATTTCCAAGCCGTAGGTTATCCATGCAGCATTGCATGTCAATTATGAACTGGCTCACCCATCTCTATATCTCCCTTCCCCCTTATTGTATTTTTGCAACATTTCAACAAAATGATAGTAACAACGAGGTGAAGGTCATAGCTTTGAATTGGGCTTATTTAAGTGGATTAAAGATTTATTATTTTGTAAATACCAATTCAAATTGAGAAATAATACAATGCAGAACATGAGGTTATCATGATAATCAAGTAAGAATACTTTTAAGAAAACTTTAAAAATATAAGTAACATTTTAAATATTCAAATATATATAATACATTAAGTTTATAGAATGGAGAATTTGACACAAAAAGAAAAGGAAAAAGAGAAAAATGTTAATAAGATATACTCACAGGGAGCAAAAGAAAATCTCTCAAAATGCACTGAATAAATCTTCATAAAGTAACCATGCTATTCCAATTTAGTTTTATTATGTGGAACTGGTGAAAATTTTTGCACATAACAGCATTTAGGGAACCAGTATTTCATTGTATTTTTCAAATCCTGAACAAAGATTTCAAAATGAGCATGTTAGGTAGTGAAATAAACGTAAAGAAAATGGAAATAATGACCAAATCTGATTTTCCATTTGCTGGAATCTGGGTTACATTTTTACAAATAATGTAATAAAAATATATAGACACATATGTAAAAGAGAGAAAGAAAAAGAGAGAGTCAACTTTCATTAACTTTCGTTGCTCTGACCCTTGGTTGTGTATGTGGTGCTGGGGTTTGAACCCACATCTCTACACATGCAAGGCAAGGGCTGCAAGTGCTGAAACCGCTGAGCCACAGCTCCAGCACAAAATATTTATATCTTTATGTGGAGGTCTATTTTCTTGGCTAACAGATTGTTTGCCTCATCAATTCTGTCTCAATATTTCAGACTCAACAATTATTTTGAAATTTAAGACATTAAAAATATCTGAATAGATATCATTCTCTTTTATTTTTCCACCATCATGTTGTCTACTTTTGAGTCTCCTAAAAACCAGAGTAAATATTGCCCCCACGAAATATTTTAGTATAAAATATGTAAAGATGCCATCTTGATTCATAACCCTACTGAAAGTAATATTGTAAAAATTCAGGATGGCACATCTCAGTCCCCACTGCTTCTGCATGAGACCTTTTATCACTTTGATATCTTTTTTAATCAGACCATTTGAAAAGACACAAACATGGTATTAAGTTGGGAGAGATCACTTCCCATCTTGCAGCTTTTATCTCCTTGAGAAAAATTAATCTGTTCCCGTTATCCCAGGTCAGCAAGCAATTCATCTTAATAGAAAAGTGAAGGATGAAATTAGCAGTTACTTTAATTAAAAGGTGACCACCAGAGAGTTGATTTCCTAGCAAGTTGTTGACTTACAAACAGAAAATAATTGGCACATAAAAACCAGCAGAGGGACACCACTCAAAACACAGAAGCTGTTAACAATAAGAAAATAATAATGCAATAAATTCATTTACATTTATATAGGGGACACTGTATTTATGTCTATTTCCAGTCATTAGCATTCCAGAGCTTAGCAAAGACATCACCTTGAACTTTCTTCTTCATGGCTACCCTCTCTCTCTCTCTCTCTCTCTCTGACAATTGATGAGCTTGACAATCTCGTTAAACTGCCAAATGCATAATTTGCAGAGGCTCTAACTCGCCAGCTCCTGGATAACAGGGAAGTGATGGTTTAACACAAACCTGGCACTGATCGTAATGAAAATTTTGTTTTATAAGCCAGGCTGCTAGCATGTCACCCTCCTTGAAGTCTGCACAGGCTTGAAGCAAAACCGTAACATGAAAGGTGGAGGAAAGGATTAGCTGGTCTTTTAAGGCCTTTTCACCTGGGTTTCTCCAATCCTTGGTTATACTGCATTGTCTGCTCCTTATTCCTATGATACATTCTTTTCTGGTTTTTTTTTTTCTAATAACTATTCCTATTTTCTCCATTTTTTGATAATGATCAAGTTCTTTTGTTATAGTTCACCATTGATTTAAACTCTGGGTTTATAGACGCTTCAAGACTTATTTCTAAAGAAGAAAACAGGGATTTTTCTGGTTGCTCTTTTATTCCTGGTGGGGTAGATCCACATAAGTGTGCACATAGTGGGTGAAGGTAAACCTTATGGAGAACTGAATCAAGGGAAGAGATAGGGAAGGGATTTAGCTACCAGCTTGGGAAATGCCTGAGGAGAGGAAAGGAATGGCCTAGGCGTGGTTGGAATGCCCTAGAACACATTCAGAAGCTAAGACATCATCGGGAGGCCACCTAGCCTTCTTTCCAGCAAGAATGTCTCTTTCCAGCCCCAAAACCTCTTTAGAAATTCTGCAACCTGAGCAATTCTACCCCTGAGTAATCAGCATGAATATTGCTGTCAGGACATGCTTTCCTTGTTCTCACAAAAGATCCATGAGCTCATAAATCTAGGCCGTTTATGCTCTAGATATCCATGAGGTAGTGAGGGTAAGGGTCCAGGGAGTATTTTAAATGATGAATAAGATATAATCAGTCATTGGTGGGAGTCTATTTTACTTTTATAACAATATCAACAGATTCATGAAGGGGGTAATACAAAATCGCAGATGTTTTGTAACATAGGGGACTTGAAAGAAATATTATGCACGCAAGAAACTCTTGAGGCTAAGGTCCTACATTACCTTTTCATATCAATTACCCTTCTCTACTATTTGTTGAAAACATTTGGAGAATTAAAATGGGCAATATCTTAAATTATAAGACAGTTATATTCAACAGTTAAGCATGCTGTTTTTAATGAAAAAATTGAACATGAAGTATCGGTGTTTCCCAATTAAGGTAGGACAGATGGAAAACCAGGAATTCAGGGAATAAAATTTCTTTGGATGCTAGATAGCTAGGCCGTTGACATCACAGAGGTCTATTAACTGAACAGCATAGTTTGTAGCACAAGGATGAAACTTGTGGACAAATACCAGGTCCTATTGAAACAGACTAGTGAGGAAAGATGATAATTTAACACAAACAACTAAAAAATCAAAAGCAAAAAACAACCAAAATATGTTTTGTTGCCCTTCCTGTCAGAGCAATTGAAGAAGCAAGAGCACACATAAAATACAACATCCCTCGTTTGCTTTCGGAAAGAATAGACTAATAAGAGTTTCAAAGAAACACAGAGACTCGGAACTCCAAAATAATATTTATTTGCCTGCTGATTTTAACATTAGGTTTTAATAACCACATGATATCAGGAATTCACAATGAAAAACGAAAAAGCACATAAAAACACAAGGAAATAATGCACCTACTTTGTTTCTTTTAGATAGTAGGGTGAGATTTAATTATGTAATACATCATCTCATATACATAAAAATCACAAAGCAGAAGTGATAGAAAATTCCAAGATGATTACTCATTTTAACACATTAATATTTATAATCACAAGGGCATCTTTCTTGAGTCTAGGTTATGTTGAGGTCTAAGACAGACTATTCTAATTTTAATAGTAGTTCTATGGCTCTTTCAACCTATGCCAGCTGAAATAAGCATGATCAACATTAGTGAATACAGAAACGCATGCCGTTTTTGTTATCCTACAAGCAGAAAAGATGGCATGTACCAACCACGTGAAAACAACCATTTATGCCTTTTTTAACAAGAAGTAATTTGAGCATGTGTTATGTCAGACATGTTGTGTTAAAAAACAAACAAACATAAAACAAGACCATTTAGCATTCTGTATTACTCAAGGAATCGAGTTTTCTTTCAAACAGCAAGAATCATTCAAAACTAAGCCTATAAATATTCGAAACTTTATATATCTTACTAGGCTAATCACACATTCTAATATCACCCCATTTCCTTACCCAAATCTTAGTAATGCTGAGCACATTTTTATGAGTAAGGTATTTGACAGGGGATTTTGGACATCAATTAACATACCCAGATCAGTTTAACTCTAAAAACATCAGATTCTCTATTCTCTATGGCCTCGTCTACTTTAACCTTGTCATTCAAATGAAGATTCTGCTCTCTTGCTTTTGTTTTTTGGTTACTTTGGTGGTGGGAATGGAAGCCAAGGACTCACCCATGCTGAGCAAAAGCTCTACCAATGAACTGACCTGTAGCCCCAGTAGCTAATACTTTTAATTAACAGGTAATTGAGCAAGAACTCTTGGGATAGGGTAAGAAAGTGAACAGGAAATTACACTTCAAAAACTCAGTAGATTCATCTTTAGGCCATTTTCCTTAATAACAGATGAATCTGAGAATTTATTTTATTCATTTGAAAGATTAGACCAATTTTTTTTATCGTTTTCCTAGGTTTTAGTTGTTTGTTCAAATTTAAGCATTTTAGAGGGATGGTGGCATCTACAGCAGCACAAATTACCATGGGATCTGAAGTAACACTACTTAGAATCCAATAGTTTCTCCATCATTTATTAGTTATTGATCCTCAGCATGTACTTGAGCTTTCTATATCAGTTTCTTCCTATCTAAAAAAAGTATGGGTAAGAGTCTTGTTTGAGTTGTTAACATGAACCGTATGTCCCTGGAACAGAGTAAGCTCGAAAAGAATGTTATCTACTTTTAGTCAACATAAAACAATTTTTATAGATGGATTTTTGAAGAAAATATGAAGCATAACTTTAGGTATATTATTCATTCCACTTCACCTGGATTATTGAGAAGGTCAATTATACTCCTATCCAATTTACAAAAGAAAATGTGAAAATGAAACCAGTTTCCAGTCTCTGAGCACATGTGATCCATAAATGTGTGGTTATTTTTGTTTATGTATTTGTTTTAATACTTATAGATTCCCCTGTTTTAGAAGAATGCAAAAGGAATCCATACAAATCCACACATACACAAAGACTCAAAACAAGAGAATCAGGCTGGAGCAGTGGCTTGGTGTGTATGGCGCTTGCCCGCATGCACATGTATGTGGGTTCAAACCCAAGCACCCATGTGCAAAACTAAGTGTCAGAGCAATGAAAGCCATGTGAAAAACTCAATAAAAATTGATTCTCTCTCTGTCTCACTGTCCTTCTCTCTTTAAACAAAAAACAAAGGAGAATCCCCAAATGAAAGCTCAACAAAAGTTCATTGAACTTAAAATTGAGAATAAAAATGTTTTACTTTAGAAGATATTAGTATTTTATAGTCAATCATTTATATGGGTTCAAATGCACAACTTTTTACTATAAGTATATAAATATATATTAAAATTAATTTCCTTCCACAATTTTTTTAATTTTAAAAAGAAAAAAATAATATCCAAATAAAAAGTATAGATAACTATGTTAAAGTAAGGAAATTAGGAAATATATACTGTTTATCTACTAGCAGTTGACTTAACTTTAGATTAGAATTAGCTATCCTTAACTAATATTTTATTTTTACTAAGGGAAAAAAATTTGAGAAACTTAATAGGAATACTCTAATAACAAATTTTTTCTTTTTCTTTTTTTAAAAAAATTATTAGAGGGATATAGAGATACAATTGAGGAGAAAACATTATCAAACATTCAAGAACCAATGTATATATACTTAGTTATCCAGGGATAATGCCATATCATGGATATCCAGCTTGGGTTCCCCCTGTTACTGTTTCCCCCAGAAGAACTCCTGAGTTAAAATGATATCTCATGTAAGACAGAGATCTCCTTCTGAGATGATTCCCCCATATTCCCACCCTCAGTCTCCCAGGGTTTCTTCCTACACCCTCCCCCACCATTCCCCTCTCTACGCCTTCAAGTGTCCTAGGGAGTCATCTCCCTGTTGCATTGAGAATCATATAATTTGAAGTTATTATTAGCTTAGCCATCTAACATACTGCTTCCCCATGTATTCTAGCTTCCACAGATGAGAGATACCATTTGACTCTTGAGTCTGAGATTGGGGTACTTCACTTAGCATAATTCCTTCCATCTCCATCCATTTGATACCAAACGCCATAATATCATCTTCTCTAATGGCCGAGTAATATTCCATTGTATATATGTACCAAAGTTTTTGTATCCACTCGTCGAGTGAGGGGCATCTGGGTTGGTTCCATAATCTAGCTATAGTAAATCAAGCTGCTGTAAACATTGAGGAAGCCACATCACTATAATACGCTGATTCTAACACTTTAGGGAAAATACCCAGGAGTGGGATAGCTGGGTCATAAGGTGGTTCCATCCTTAATTTTTTGAGGATTCTCCACACTGCTTTCCATAGTGTCTGAACCAGTTTGCAGTCCCGCCAGCAGTGTAACAGTGTTCCTCTTTTCCCACAGCCCCTCCAGTATCTGTTATTGTTTGAATTTTTCATTTTTTCCACTCTAACAGGAGTGAGGTGGTATTTCATTGAAGTTTGGATTTGCATTTCCCTTATAACTAATGATGTACAGCATTTTCTCATATATTTATGGGCTTTCTGGACTTCCACTGGTGATTTCTTTTTAGATCCGTAGCCCATTTATTGACTGGATTATTTGTGATTTTGGTGTTTAGTTTCTTTAGTTCCTTGTATATTCTGGATATTTAATAATGGAAATTTAATAGAAAGCCAATAATATTCATCATTTTCTTAAGTATGCTATTTTAAAAATTTCAGTAGTTAAAACTTTCCAGATCTTCATTATTACATTTCATATTGTTTCTTTCCTTTTTCCCAGAAAGGCATAACTATGATGTAGGTTTGCTTACATGTGATTTGATTTAAAAAATTTGCTTCTTAGTAGGTTAAAAATCCAACTTTTCAGCTGGAGCAGTGGCTTGGCATGGAAAAGTACGCGAGTTCAGACCCCAGCACCACGTACACAACGAAGTGTTGGAGCAACAAAAGCCATGTGAAAAATTAAACAGAATTGATTCTTTCTCTTTCTCTCTCTCTCTCACTGTCCCTCTGTCTTTAAAAAAAAAATCCAACTTTTCTTTGAAATATTGGTAACTGAAAAAATATTGCTGACAATCTGGAATTCTTAGAAAATATTTTGGTATTTTCAGGAGAGCATGAGGGAACTAAAAGAAAAAGTTAATAAATATTACACTATAAATGTTCAAGCAATGCTCATTTGAAGGTAGATAATACATTTCTATTGAAATTTTTTCTGATTTTGTTTAGTTTTCATTGTTAAAATTATCATTTTCAAATTTTATAATTTTTTAAAATTTTCTTTCTTGTGGATGCAGTAAAATATTGTGTGTAACCAAGTTTATTTCTTATTAAATCTTTGAGATTTTTGTGTGTGCATGAATTAATTTTCCTAAAAATTCTATATATTTTTTGTTTTTAAAATTATTTTTATTAAGGAGTTGAGTTATTGTACAATCATAAAGGTGTATAAAGTAACAATATGATATGCATTTGCTTCTAAACCAGATAAATATTCTATATTTAAACTTGTCTCTTTACTATTTATTCTGCACTACATTTCAATGGTTCAATCAAACAAATGCTTATCTGACTTACATTTTTCAAGAGTAATATGGTAACAGAATATTAATAATCTATTTAAGTTAATTAGATCATTATCTGCTGAACACAGTTATTACCTATTCACAGATAATCTATGCAATGGTGGTTGCCTTTGGGATGCGTAATGAGTGAGAGACAGTGGCAGATTTTATATTGAAATGGTAAGATTTATAAAACTATACAATTAATGTGTGCATTTTAAGTATGTTAAACATCAATAAATATATGTAAGAAACCATTTATATATAATACGTAAGATATAATATATAGCATGTATTAACTGACTGAGTATACATCCCTGTTGAAACAAATGATGCTTTTTTAGAAGTCACCACACTTAACAACTCTGGGAATAAAAATTCAACTTTGAGGGTAATGCTTCCTAATCAACAGATACACGCTCATTGTCTCTACTGTGGTCCTTCAGTACCACAGGAAACAGGTACGAAAGACATGGCCCCTGCTTTCTGAGAGCCTCTGCTTCATTTATTAGGTTGTGATTCAATTAAGGGCAGGTTGGGTAGTATTAATTTCTGCATCCTAACACCTAACAGTGCAGTGTTCAAAAAAGGTATCAAATAACTATATAAAAAATAAACCCAAGGGCTGGAGGGGTGGCTCAGAGGTTGGAGCACTTGCCTGGTTTGCACAATGACCTGGGTTCAAACCCCAGCACCACATACGCAACTAAGTGTCAGAGAAACAAACAACAACAACAAAAAGAGATGAAAATATAAATAGAATTCATTCTTTCTCTCTGTTTCTGTCTCTACCTCTCTCTTAAGAAAGATTAAAAAATAAAAATAAAAATAAATCCAGTAGAGGGGAAGAAGAGTGAGCCAAATTCCTAAACCGAACGCATGCATCTTTGCAGCACATCATTAACCACATAATCAGACTCATGAGTTCCAGCAAAATGAGAGAAGCTCTGTTTAAAAACTGTAGACCCTTGTCTACCTAAATGTCAGAAATAAAAAGCAAAGAAATGTGGTGTACTAAAATAAACTTCACACAGGTGGGAGAAACCACCTGCTTAGATGACAGGATACGTGGAAACTTCTTTGTGGAGTTTTGGAAAAGGAAGGCTTTATCCTCCTGAGCTGTGTTTCTCAGAACTTCCTGATGGGAAAACAGCTTTTTAACCTGTCTACAGGAAACAACAGTTGCCCAATACAGACACTTTGGCTGCTCTCTCTGCTCCTCAGTGAAAAAGAAAAAGAAAATGAACAGCATAAGCAAATTTCCTTAAAGTTAATGTACTTTGCCCAAAATCTAAAGAACTTGTTATTTTATGATCATGCAACATAAAAGGTAATTTTAAAATGCCTTCTCCATGATGCCTCTGAATCATCACAGTAAAAGTACTCTTCTTCATTAGTCTTGATTCACTAAACAAACAAAAACCTAAAACAAACAAAGAAACAAAAAAACCCAAATCAAACTATTGACAACTGTAAGTAGACTCTCCTGGGGTCTACTTATAAAATTATTTTATTATCATTAAACTGGACATCAAAAAACACAAATTTGGAACCATATACAAATACTAATCAACTAAATAAGTCACCTCAATTCGTAAAATCACACAAAATGGAAACTTTGCTCTAGCTCTCCATGTGCTTGTCCATTTGTTTAAAGTTGATGCTGCTGAGAAAATGGAAACTGAATTTGAAATTGGGAAGATCACACCCCAAAATAAACTTGGTTCTAACCTTCAGTCTTTTATTTTTGTTTTTGCTTCCCAGGAAAATGAACCTATAGTTAAACTCAAAGGCTAAATGTAGGAAAATGGGATGTACAAAGTTTTATAAAGTAGAGCCTTGGGTGAGGATAAGAAAGATATGAGTAGGGCAAGGTTTGCATTTTAATGAGGATGCGGAGACCAATTGGAATGTGTATGGATGCTGGTCAGCACCCCTGTGAGGCCAGTAGCAGGATTTCTATGTGTAGCCTCTTCCTGTTCTATTTCCCCTGGAGTTACGATATACATCTAGCCTTAGATACGCTCCACTCCACTAATAAAACCAGACCTTTGTCGCAGCTTTTGCATTCATTCCAAACCTTTCAACTTTCAGAGAGATTTTATCCCACAGGTGCTTTAAAAACTGTGGCTCAGTTGTTGCATAGATTTCCTGGCAAGCATGAGAAAGCAAGTTCGAACCCCACGTGCACAGCTGTGTTGGAGCAATGAAAACCACATGAAAAACTAAAATTGATTCTTTCTTTCTCTCTCACCATCCCTTCCATCTCTTAAAAAAAAAACATTGGGCTAAAGAGCTGTATGTATTTTACGTGCACTATCCTGAATGTTAATATATAACCTGCTAGATAAAAAGAAGATAAATACATGCATATATATACATGTATACACATATATACACATGCATACATGTATACTTATTCCACTATGCAGAAAGAAAATTGCAAATGCTAAATGTATACAAACACATAAAATAGGTGTAAATTGAAATCTCTTGTGCTTAAATATTACAAAGTAAGCAAGTGTTCCTGTCCTTTTTGATTTGAGCTTCTTCAGTATGGGTTGTATAATGATAACATGTTTTGGATCCCAATTTCATGCCCATAAAAATTTGCTTAAGCTTTCTCTCTACATTTTTTTCCTCAGCTGCAAAATCATACTATATTAAGTCACTGGTAATTAAATACAATAAAGTATTTTTAAAAATTCTGTATTAAACATTTTGGTAATAACTCTGTAGAGTAAAAAGTGCATTTAAAAAACTAAATAAAGTTGTTTCTCCCTTTCTCTGTCTCTCTCTCTCTCTCACTGTCCCTCTCTCTTAAAAAAAAAAATAAAGATTTGTAACTCAAATAAAATCTTATAAAAAAAAGTGCATTTAATGTAAATTAAATATGTTTACTCTTATGAATACAAAAGAGTGATAGATTGAAGAGAGAAATTTGATAAAGCATGTGGCCAAAAGTCAAAGTAAATTTGAGATTTGGCTTTAAAATATGTCATTATTCATAATCTAACTTTGTTTTATAAAACTTTCATTTATCAATTTTCGCTTCAGGCTTATCAAAAAATTACAAATCCAACAAATGATAGGAATTCAGTATTCTACTGCTGTTTTATATGCAATTTTATGCACAGATTTTGTAACTTCATTTTGGCTACTATGAAAGTTGTAAGTATTTTTCCTCTCATACTTACTACCTGTGAAAATAGCTACAAAATATTATTGCCAATTAAAAATAATCCAAATTTGCTTTAGAAGAAAAACCCGTAATTTTCTATTCAGGTTGTGCTGTCAGAGTGGCAGCAGTGTTTAGTACTAGAACTTGCTTTCTAGTCAACCTATTTTTCTAAAATATCACCTAGGGTAACATTTTTATTCTACATACATAAGTTCTACCAAGCTCTGCAAGACAAGTGTTTCTTGAGCACAGTGGAATATTTGAAAGAATTTCCTCAGGCCTGGAGCAGTGGCTCTGCAGTTACAGTGCTTGCCTGGCATGTGCAAGTACACGTGTTAAAACCCCAGCACCACGTACACAACTAAGTGTCAGAGCAACAAAAGCCAAGTGAAAAACTCATTAAAAATTGACTCTCTCTGTCTCTGGTTCTCTCTCACTGTCCTTTTCTCTTTAAAAAAAAAAAAAAAGAATTTCCTAATAAAATGTTAATAATTACCTTCTTATTTTGAGTTTGAATTAATCACAATTTGTTTTTCAATAAATTTTTTCTAATGGATTTGTGTTAAATATGGATTCATGTTAAATCTATAATTCCTTTTGCACATTTTCCTTCTAGGAATGGAATGACTGAACTTTAAAATTGGGGCCTCCAATGCCACATCCTGAGAATAAAGGTGATGTGCGTATCTATGATGATTTAACAGCTAAATTAGAGTTGTACAGTGAATCTTCTGTTATAGTGGTTTTTTCTTCAAATACAGCCAGCTACTTAAAATATCTCATCCTGGAAAATGTTCACTTGGAAGAATATATGTTTTCTTTTGATCAACCAAGTACCTTGGAAAGGTCACAACTGTGGGGCTTCTCTTCACTAATAGACCTGTTTCTTACACTCACTGAAATCAGAGGGACGATTAGAGCTTCGTCAGTTGAAAATTATCCACTAATTAGAACTGGAAGAAAGAAGCCATGAAGTACAGTTGATAACCATAAATCAGAACAATTAGTCTGTCTAGAAAAGCAACATGATCAAATTAGAGTTGCTGTTCCAGCTGCTCATTTAATCTGAGGTTGCAGTACTTTTCCACTTCTTGTGAGATAACTCTGTACGGAATAAGATGGGATTGGAAATGTATACACCTTTATGAACTATGACACAAATGAAAGATCAGAAAATTTCAATAGCTTAGTTCAATTATAATTTGATATATGATAACTAACATATATAATATTCATATATAATATATAAATTGAATAATTCCTCATAACAGATGTAATATAATTATCATTATTATAAACTGTTCTTTTTTTCTGACCCTAAGTTTTGGTTTCTAATTTATCTCCTATTAGAGTTTCTAAAAGGAGATAAATTAGAAGATTTCAGGCCATATCCCAAATGCCTGAGTAATATATAGGATGAAAAAAATGTAGTTTCCTCCATGAGATAACAGAGTTAAAGATGTAAACAAACATTATGATATTGAGTGTTAAACAGAAATGCTTACAAAGATCTGAGAGCTCAGAGGAACGAGAACATGGTTCCCCCAGGAGAAAACAGAAAGGCTTTTGACACACTTTGTGCTGAGATATGAAAAATGAGCAGGTTTTCCCTAGATGGAACCGGGGGAGAGGACATCAAAGAATAGAAAGCAGCTTCATTCAAACACCAACACATGTACCACCCATTCTGAGAGGAGCTAAGGAATTTGACCTGGTTGAAACGTG
The DNA here is from genome assembly GCA_004027875.1 of Aplodontia rufa. Taxonomy (NCBI): domain Eukaryota; kingdom Metazoa; phylum Chordata; class Mammalia; order Rodentia; family Aplodontiidae; genus Aplodontia; species Aplodontia rufa. Next base: position 95,571 of record PVKS010002797.1, read on the forward strand.
GATATGAAAAGAGGAAAGAGGACATGAGAGCCAAAATTTAGAATGAACAATCAAGAGCCATTTAACTACTCCAAAACAGAACGCAAAAGTGGATTCATATTTTAGAAAAACAAAACTAACAATTACGTGGAGTAGAAGCGATGGGAAACAGAGGAACTGAATCCAAGGAGGCCAGTTAGGGAGAAATAGTAGGGGAGACTATGGGTAACCCTTAGTTGTTTGAAAGAAAAAGTGATCAAATGTTTTAAATGCCACAAGAGTCAAATTTCTGGAGTCCTTACTCAGTTTGATATTTGGGAAGGCATTGATGACCAATTTGCATTTAGACAGTATTTGTTTTTCTGAATTGAAAAAGAGAAGTTGGATAATGAGAGACATGAAATTCCTTGGAGAGAAAAAAACATAAACAGGGTTCAGAAATCCACTAGGCATGAGAGACTGGATGAGGCTGAATTCAGCAAAATATTTCCTTTTCAATTGAGGAGGATGGTTATGTTGTTAATACAATGCAGGAGACCTAAAGAAAGTTTTCTTATAGCTCTTTGCACAGTCTTTTTGAACACTTTCTTTTGGAGACCTGACCCACCACAGCGAGAAGTCTGTCTACTGAGAATACTGTAATGAAAAGTGCACAGGAGTTTCTCCAGACTGCTCACCATAACCAAACCACCTAAGAGACATCTGTTGATACCACTGAAACTAAAAAATCTGCAAACTGAGCCCTGTCTAAAATTCTTGACCCCCAAAAGACATGACAAACGATAATCATTGTTTTAAGCCACTAAGTTTATGAGTAATTGGGTAAATAACAATAGACAAATGAATTCTGATTCCTCAAGTTACATGTTTATTATATGCTATCCTCTTTTTTTTTCTTCCTTTTTAAATGGAATCAATGTGAACATTTTTAAATGCTACATAGAGCAGCCCATATAGAGCTAGAAATTCATTCTGCATACTTGGCTGAATCTCTGGTCAAGTGCTCTTCAGTAAATATTCACAGAATTGCATATGACAGGTAATATTTCACAATGGTTTCCTAATTCTCATGCTGGTAGTTTTGTGCTGCTGCACAAATGAGTTAGGAGTTGAGGAGAGTTTTGAAATGTAGAATTATACATTTTCCCATTATGATTAGTTTAATTAGATGTAGAATTAAACCAAGGAAGTATGCATAGACTGAAACCTAATATTTTGAAATATGATTATGTTGAAATCAAAAATTAAATTTTCATTTTATATTAAAACACTCTCAAGTGGCATTAGTATAACAAAGGATTTTTCCTATTTTATTTCACATTTGCCAAAAATGAGATAACTTCTACTACCTAAAATACAAACTGCTCTCTCAAGCAAGGGTCTTTGATCTCCATGGATTTAGAATTGCATAATAAAAAATTAATGATAGTGTTTGATGTTTAAATTATCATTTTTTCTTTGCTAATGAACATATTTTATATGGAACCATACTTTAAGAAACATACACCTACTTATAAATATTAGTAGCATTTAACTAGTTTTTAGTACATACTAATATCTAAAAATATCAGAAATTTTATCTTTTCTCTTTTATCTGCATAGAATGAATTTTCAATTAAACATTTTTATTGACTTTGCTATTTCTAAGGAAAGGCTGACTACAAGATATAGGACTAATATTTACTTAAATTCCTTGAAATTTATTATATATCTGAGAATGATGTCAGAGAAGACAAAGAGAGATGCTGTGTTAGCAGAGAGAGTACACTACTTTAAAATGGAATAGACTGTGGTCTATCAGGTCTTGGGCCAATTATTTAATGTTTTCAACAATAATTTTCTCATCTTTAAAATGAGCATAACATGATCTCATTGGAAATTTGCCATGAGGCTTAAGTTAAATAATCTAAGTGAAACACATTGCAGAAGAGTTGCTGGTCATGAATATGGAATAAAAGACAGCTATTTACCATTGAGAATAATATTACTTCTCTTACAACTGCTTACAGCTGGTTTTGAATATCTCACTACTCTAGGAAAGAACATAATTGTGCCAAAAGAAAACCATAAACTGTCTAAGATCCCTTATTTTATCAATATTATATAGTTTAGATGAACACTCTCTCTCCTAAATAATTTTGATTATTCTAAAATATTTCACATACATAATCAAATTTCCTACAAACACTGACTTATTCTTAAGTTTACTTCTAATGTATTATCAGACACTAAAAAAGGTAAATATTACTAATAAATTATTGTAATGTATTATTAAACATCACCACACATTTGCTAATTCTTAGTAACTCCATTATACATCCACATGTTCTGTCAGAGTGAAATCTAAATGTGAGATGCACAAAAATGAAGTCTATTTTGGAGAAGGAATGGCAGGTATAGTGCTAAAAGACATTTATTATATAGAATGAAGTTATAAAATTCAATAAATTTAAAAATCAGAAAAATCTTATATCTAAAACATCATTTGGCCATCTCTACTAAGGTAATTTGATGTCAGCAAAGATTAATTGATGGAACTAGTTAAAAGAACAAAAAGTATGAAATGCCATTGAAGAAAACCTCTGATTATCTAGATTGCAGAGATAAAAAATAAACAGATATAAACTGTAACTAAAAATACCAGTTGTTAATATATGTACATTAAAGTAATTTTTGAAATACCACAAAAATTCTTGTGTAAATCATTAATATTTTCCAATGCTATTTTTATATGTATAATGTACTTTGAAATCAATAGTAAGTGGCATTTATAAACATGTAAGATCTATTTTGAAAATCAAAGCAATGAATATTGTTAATTAAAATCTGTGCACTGTTCAAATGAGTATTTTATTGACAGCCCATCCATGCTGGAAAACACAAACTCTAATGACAAACTCATTTCTCACTATTAAACAAGACAGAAATTATCATGCTCTGGATATGACACAGCATCTTTTATTTTTAACCATTTCTAATAAAACAATATAGTGAAAGAGTAGAGATTCCCTGTTTTGACAGAAAAGGCATTTGATGTGTCATAGCATTGTGGTGCTGCCTGACTCATTAGAATAGCACCATGATTATTATTTACTTCTAAATTTCCAGCATGCTCTTTCTAAAACAAATGTAATAGGCTACGTTTTTCTGAAGTCATCAGATGAAAAGAGCTTCTGTTATGAACTACATAATTTTTTCCTTCAAAATACAATCTACTTCTAAAATATGTAAAATGCTTAATTCCAGTATTTTATAGGCCCATAGTTCATCTTATTTTTTTTTTTTATAGAGGGATAGTGAGAGGGAGAGAATCAATTTAGTTTTTCATGTGGCTTTCGTTGCTCTGAGGCTCCACTGTGTACGTGGTGCTGGGGTTTGAACCCGTGTCCTCGAGCATGCCAGGTAAGCTCCATGACTGCCAAGCTACCACTCCAGCCCTTCATCTTATGTTTTATGATACTGTTCTATCACTATTCCTTTGGACTATATTCTGCTACATAAATGCCTATTGAAATCTATAATTTTTTGTCTATACAATCAATGGCTCCATCTTTGTATGCTTTGAAATTTCTCAGGCCTGTTAGGACTTGTTCTCCCTTTCATTTTTATTGCTATATTTTATTTCTCACAGATACATGCCTACCAGTTAGGCATCCCCTAATAGCCTTCTAGGATATTTATTTTACTTAGTGACATGAGAGAAAACCATATTGACCGAGCTTATAAAGATTTGCTGGAAAGTATGAACAGGAGACTGTAAATGATGTCCAGAGACATTTCTCTAGAGGAATTGAGACCAATGATGGAAGGGATTACAATATTAATTTAACTACAAGTTCTGCCCACTTTAGGCAAAGAAATTTCTGGAAATTATGTTTACAGGAAGTTATCCAATTACTGTGCTCAATTTTACTAATTTTAGGACATTTATCATTGATGTACTGAAATATGCATTTACCTTTTCTGTCTTCCCAAGATTTTTCTCAGAATGGCAACTTTTCCCCCACCTACTTGTGCTTTTGAGGTCATCCAGGGTTAAAGATGGAAGAAAGAAGCCAATGCTCATCAGGTAACTCTTGATTGATGCAAATTCACTTAAAAATTTGGCAAAAATTTGCATAAAACATGGGTTCCCAAAAATCTAATTCAGGATGCCACTAAAAAAACAAAACAGTACATTTTCTGCATTCTTATTTTTAGTTGAAACCTCACTGTAAATTTTTAAAAAATAATTTGTACATCTATAATCCCATTAGAATTTTTTCTTCTATTTTGCAAAACAGATCTTTTTGAGAATGTTCCAGATTGCATTACACAGTATCAATTATACTGTGAATTTCCAGAGAACTTAATTATATCTTTAAGTCTGTAATCTTAATTCAATGACTGAATGAAATCAATTGATTTACACCTGATTAAAAAATAAATCCCTTAGTCTGACCCAAATGGCTTTAAATTATAAGGCAAAATCTTATGGTTTTTTAGAGGTACATAAGCCAAAACAAAATGATATTAAAAAACAATTAGTCATGAATGCTTAACATTTTCCTACAAATTTTTGAATCCCTGTTATATTTCTATTTATCTTCTAGGTTGTATTGTTTAATGTAAATCATTTTTCTATTATTTACAAAATAACAAAATTTATTTTACTAAATGTTCTTGATAAGACATCATTACAGCAAGACTTTCTCTACTTTTCTCAGTAATCTCTGTCTCAAATTTAAAATGATAAGATATTCTGTGACCCCCTGACCCCCATATGCTGTGATAAAGGCATGCATGCAGCCAAATTTTATAAGGAGACCAACACTCAGGTGGCAAGCTATAGACCTGAACAAAAAAAACTAAAAATAAAACTGATAAATTACTATAAAACAAGAAATGTATAATGAGCTATTTTGATTTATGATATTCATTTCCATTTCACATAAGTAATCCATCTTAATACATACTACAAAACTTTGCATCTGCTCTATTAAGTAGTACATTTCACATTTGGCTGTTCTGAAAAAGGAGGACAAAATTTGGGCAATGTAGCAGATCATTTCTGTTTACCAGAAAGAAAAATTTAAGCAAATTTTAAAGGTAAAAAAATAAAATTACTGTTTGTTCTGTATTATTGACCTGAATACTATAATCACCATTTGTATAGTATTAGTCATTGAGTCCTACTTTGGAGATTTAGAGACACTTCATTACAGAGGTATTTTTCCATGTTTTTGTATGTGTGGTCAGGCTTGCTCAGGAAAAATTGAAGGTCATTAATAGATTTTCTTTTTACATATTTTACATGCATTTGTAAAACTGTCTTCCAGTCTAGAGTGGAAAGCAGTCATGAAAAGTACAAATTTTTCAATGTAGATAATTTTCCTTCTTGTGTAAAAATGTTTAGAATGAGTCTTTAACATCACTTTCATGAATGCAGTTTTACTATGTAAAAAATAGAGTGAGTTGAATTTATCTGTGCAGCAAATACATTTTGGACCTTAGTCTTATTTGATCTTTTGTCATAAAAGTAAAAAGTGAATAAATGGACATGTCATGTTACTTTACATTTTTATCTCCTAGAAACTAAAACTGAAATGAGGTTAAGTAATTTGGCTAATTTACACAGTCACTAGCAGAAAAAGAGCAGGAACTCAAAACTCTAAAATTTATGTGTCAGTTCTTTACACACACTGAAAGGTGATTATAATGGAAAAAGTGATTAGAAAATTTACTAAATATTTAGGCCTATAATAACAATATTCAATTCTTGGTAAATAAATCGACAGAAGTTTGAGTGGGCCTTTTTTCCCTCTCTTTTCCCCAGAAATTCAAAAGCAACTCAGAGAATTTGAAGGGTAGCTTCTTAATTTAGATCATTTTGATTTTTTAAAAAAGATTGTACATTTTCAGTTCTGATAAGATTTCCTATTTTGTTTCAATTGTTTGTTAATTTAAAAGATTCATAAGAGAATTATACAATTTTACTTACTGAAAAGAAACATTAATTATATTTTCAGTTTGAAATTTCTCTCATTATAAAAACTGTGCTTTATTTAGAGCATCGAGAAAGTTGCCTATTCAAATTATCATGAATAGCTTAGATAATAATATAAATTGGTACAAACAAGGACAAATAGATTATATTTACACCTACATATATCTATATAGAAAGATAAATGCACACATACCTATGGATATATATGTATTTAATGCATCTATATAGAAAGGCATATATACACATACATATTTAGAGATATATGTAGTTAATGCATAGGCTTTTTGTCATTTTTTTTAACTATTAGTGAATAAATATGTAAATCTGAAAAAAACAATAAAAATAAAATTACATGCCAAATAATAACAGCCTACTTATTATTTTGTTTTAATGACTGACTCTCAGTGATGGGATATATACTGAGAATAAAAATTTTATTTTGGGGTTATAGCCACTGTATTCCAGTGGGTCCCAACAAAGAAGAATTTTGCCTTCCAAGTGGTGACATTAGTGATGTCCAGAGACACTTTCAATAATACAAAGTGGTGTGTTACCATGCCATGTAGGAGACAGAAGCCAGGGATGATGCTAAACATACTACAATAGTCAGGGTAGCCTTAAGCGTCAACAGTGTGAAGATCTAGAAAGTCAGCTCTATTCAAACAGCTCATTGTGGAATATAAGTGAGATGGATTTGCATGGCCTAAACAATTGGGCATTCTGATTCAGAATCATGGCATGTTCTTCAAGTTAAACCCCTTTAACATAAGCAATTATATGAAGGGTTGTTCACTGGTAAAATAAACCAATAATAATGCCTTAACACAAACACTATTATTTTGATTCATGAACATTCATTATATTCCTGCAACATACAATTCAGCCCTCATGTTGTGAGATCTTGCATCAGCTTAGCAAAACAAAAAGTTTAATCCAGCTTTTCGTTGATTTTAACCTGTAAAATTTAATTTTGAGTTACTATGGCATTTGGAAGCAAATACCAAGTAATAATAATTACAGAAAATCATACATATTGAAAATTTTTCTCTTACATCTGATTTTATTAGTGAACATGAAAATAGTTGCCATTTGGACTGAAAAAAAGAAATATTTCCCATTTTTTAAAAAATCAGCAACAATAACCATAACTACAAAGAAATAAAATTCATCAGATTTTCTTCCCTATTGCTTGAGCCTTAGGGACATACTGACAGGCTGACAAGTCTGACATATGAACGTAAACTTTGATTGCAATTTAATAAGAAAAACATTTTATTTTACTTTTTACTTCACTTCATTAATATTTTTAATTTGCACACTGCCAAAAGCATGATGCTCTTTTTCAGTCAGAAATAAATTAAACCCACAGGGAAGAAGAAATACTACCCCATGAGAAAAGTTTCCTTCCTGAGCTTGTCAAGAAAGGCATTCCAAAATACTAGAATGGCTGACAGCTAAGCTCTACTGCAGGACACTAGTCCATGACACATCACCATTCTTAAACATACACACTTCAGCTGTTAAAATGGATTCACATGCAAATTAAGGTTGCAAAAGCTTCTCTTAGTTATCCACTGGTCCCAGAATAATGCAAATTTCCTTGTTCTTTCTGAGAGCTTGAACTCTAACAATACACCAAAAAGACCAAAGAAATGCCTGAAAAATTGGTCTATTACCTAAGATAGGTTCCAAAAAAATCCAAAAAATATTCCTTAATGGAAGTTATGAATTGTGTTTAATAATAGTTACATGAATATTCTACTGACAGAAAAAAATTAAAAGATGAAATTGATGATGGATGAAGAGATATTGATGGAAAACTCATTTGCTAAATTAGCCATTATTTGGATAATTTGACTGACTTTAATCTCCAATAAACCATTCAAATATTCTGCATTAAGTCATGCAGGAACTTTAAATAACTGTAAATGGGTAAGATTTTTATATTTCAAAAATTGCCTGTTGCACTGACCACATTTGGTTCTTTAGAAATGAAATAAAAAGCTTGCAGTTTACTTACGCCAGATAAATTCACACAAGATGTATTTATCAGTATTCTATGTTTGAGAAGAAATCTTAAAGGCATAAATTGTATTTTGTTGAAACAAAGCAGAAGCAAAGACCAAGACAATTAGGGTGGGGTGAGCCAATCATGGTTGTGGTCAGTCAGAAATGATCACATAAGATACATGAAGAATGGCAGTCATCTTGTTACATCTCAAGACTCCATGCTACATACTTTTAAAGAACAGCAAGAAATATGAACTATATTTCTGTCTTTGATTATTTGCAGCGAGTATAGGAGAGAGGAATTATCAACATCCAAAAAAGTCATAATAGATTATGCAGAGTACAAAATATAAGGTTCAAGCTATAAGTTAATAGTAGTCCAGGCCAAAGGAAATTTATTTGTAACATGTTGAGGCATTATAGAAAACCAAAATTGTGTGGACCTTAGAAAGGATAGAGGATTGATTGATTGTTTACTCATTTCCAGTATTGGGGATGGAACCCATAATGTCACACATGCTATGCAACCACTCTTCCACTGAGCTATATCCCCATATCAGAAGGGTAGATTTAAAAATATATATATAAACTACTCCATTCATGCTCTTTTCATCACAGGTACAGAGACATGAAAATAAAACATTGACAGGAAAAATTTTCAGCACAGTGTTCGAATATTTCAATAAAATTATGGCTTCTTGTTACCCATTTTATAATTAGGGGTTTGATGAGACTTATATTATAGCCTTCCTCAGTAAGCATGGGATTTCTTTCTCCAGACTTGTGATTGAAGAGTATAAGGCTGAGACACTCTAGAAAGAATTCCCAGAAAAGCAGAGGACCAACCCAGTCCCCAGAAAGCTAATTTCATTTTCAAAGTAGAATATATTATGTCTGAAATACATTAGCAGATATATAAATGGTATAATGCCCCAAATATATCTCTTAAAATAGATGTTCCATTGAGCAAAACATTTATTGAATACAAATTAGTATACAGAAATAAGGTCACTGGAACTTCCTATGCTGAAAGCTAAGTTGAATTTGCACTTTTTCTTTAAACAATTCTTTATATGTTTGGTTGTGATAAAGATTGAATTGCACATGCTTAGCATTCACTCTGCCACTCAGCTATACTCCAAGTCATTTTCCTCTTAATTGATATAAATGGTACTCTCATCACACAAACTTTTCTCAGAACTATTTTTCAGAGAAAGGTCATTAGATGAATATGTTTTTGCATAGTGACTAAAATAACAGCTTCTCTAGATCATCGCAACACTGCATAGCAATGCAAAGTCAAGCAGAAAGTTACAAGGGTTGACTTGGTTTCTTTTCATAGTCATCCCATTGTAAACAAATATGAAGCCATTTTAAGAATTCTTATTGGCATGAAACATTTTGGCATATAAATATAAAAATGCAAATTATAATGTCAACAAAAATATCACTTCATTAGTTTAAATAGATGAGTAAAATATTGATTGCTCAGTAATGCAATTGAGATCATTAGCTAAATCTTTGCCAAAGACAAAAAAGAAATGAAGTATATTTCTTTGGCATACCTTGCAGCAAAATTAATTCAGACTAACTCAAACTAAGAATAAAGTAAAAAAATAACTCTAAAAATACCAAAATATATAACATATTTATAATCTCAAAATGCATAAAGTCTTTTTAAACAGAACATAAAAACAAGATACAACAAAGGAAAGAAACAGTAAATTTAAAAAATCACAACAGACACTTAATGAATCCAGAGGATCATCAAAAACTATTTGAAAATTTACACTGCAATAAGCTAGAAAACCTTGAAAACATGGACAAATTCCTAGAGATGTACAAACCACCAAAATTCAACCAGTAGGAAATAGAAAACTTAAACAAATCGATTTCTAGTAATAAAATTAAAGCAGCCATCAAAAGGAAGCAACAAAGAAAACCCCAAGACTGGATGGGTTCTCAGCTGAATTCTCCCAGATCCTCAAACAAGATCTAATACCAATGCTCCTCATTTATTCCATGAACTAGAAAAGGAGGAAGCTCTACCAAACTCTTTCTATAAAGCCAGTGTCACTCTGACGTCATAACCTCAAGGACACATGACAGAAAGAAAACTTCAGATCAAAAATCTTAGTGAACATAGATGCAAAAATCCTTAATAAAACATTGGAAAACTGCAAACAAAAATACATTAAAAAGATAGTACACCATGACCCAAGCAGGATTCATTTCAGAGATTCAAGGTTTGTTAAATATATGCAAATCAAAAAATGTAATTCACCACACAAATAGACTTCAAAACAACAATCACATGATTATTTCAATAAATGCAGAAAAAGCATTTGACAAAATACAGCACCCTTTCATGTTTAAAACTCTAGAAAGGATAGGGATAGAGGGAACTTACTTCAGCATAGTAAAGGATGTATATGACAAATCTAAGGCCAACATCATTCTGAATGGAAAAAAATGAAAGCATTTCCTCTAAAAATAGGAACTACACAAGGATGTACACGTTCATCACTCCTATTCTACATAGTCCTTGAATCTCTTGCCAGAGCAATTAGACAAGAGAAGGAAATTAAAGGGCTATGAATAGGCAAAGATCTCAAATTATTACTGTTTGCCAATGACATGATTATAGACTTAGATTATCTGAAAAATTCTACCAGAAGACTTCTAGAGCTATAAACAAAATTCAGCAAAGTAGCACAATACAAAACCAATATTCACAAATCAATTGTGTTCCTTTATTCCAATGATGAATTTGCTGAGAAGAAAAGGAAATTTGGAAAACTATCCCATTCAGAATAGCCTCAAAAAAAAAAAAAATGGGGGCTGGAGCTGTGGCTCCGCAGTTATGCCACTTGCCTGGCATGTGTGAGCACATGGTTTCAAATCCCAGCACCCACATACACAACTAATTTTCAAAGCAACAAAAGCCATGTGAAAAACTAAATAAAAGTTGATTCTGTCTTTCTTTCACTGACCTTCTCTCTTAAAAAAAAAAAAAAAGATTGGGGAATCAATCTAACAAAAGAGGCAAAGCACTTCTAAAATGAAAACTATGGAACACTAATGAAAGAAATTGAAGAAGATCTTAGAAGATGAAAAGATCTTCCACGCTCTTGGATAAGGAGGATTAATCTTTCAAAATGTCCACATTACCAAAAGCACTATATGGATTCAATGCAATACCCATCAAAAGTCCAATGATGTTTTCCACAGAATTAGAAGAAAACAGTCACGAAATTCATTTGGAAAAATAAGACATGCAGAATAAGTAGAGCAATCCTTTAGCCAAAAAAAAAAAAAAAAAAAAATAGAGGCATCACAATACTGGACTTCAAATTATCCTACAGATCTATAAAAACAAAACAGCATGGTACAGGCACCAAAACAGACATGGAGATCAATGAAACAGAAGACACTGAGACAAACCCACATAAATACAGTAACCTCATTCTCCACAAAGAAGCCCAAAACATAAGTTGGACTATAAAGATAGTCTCTTTAACAAATGCTTCTGGGAAAACTGAAAATTCATATGTAGTGGAATGAAACTCAATCCCTATCTTTCACACTGAACAAAGTTCAACTCAAAGTGGATCAAGGACCTAGGAATGGGACCAAAACCCCTACACCTACTAGAAGAAAATATAGACCCAACACTCTAGCACGTCAGCTCAGGAATTGACTTCCTAAACAAGCTCCCCAAAGCATAAGACATAAAAGTAAAAATCAACAAATAGTATGGCATCAAACTGAAAATTTGCTTCCTCTTAGCAAAAGAAACAACTAAGAACATGAAGGGAGAATCTACAGAATGGGAAAATGGCTTGCCTCCTGCACCTCAGATATTAGCACTAATATTCAGGATATACAAAGAACTCAAAAACACTTAACACCAAAAAAAAAAAAAAGTACCCAAATAGCCCAATAAATAAATGAGCATAAGAACTTAGCAGATACATTTCAGAAAAAAAGAAATGCAAATGGTCAGCATATATATATGAAAAAGAAATGTTCATCCTCGTTAGCAATTAGAGAAATGCAATTTAAAACTACACTGAGATTTGATCTCGCTCCAGTCAGGATAGCAACAATCAAGAATATGAACAATAATAAATGTTGGAAAGGATGTGCAGAAAAAGGTACACTTATGCATTGCTGGACTTCAAACTGGTACAATCACTATGGAAAGCAGTACAGAGATTCCTTAAAAAACTAGGAATGGATCCACTGTTTGACCCAGCTCTCTCAATCCTTAGTATACATCCAAAGGACCTTAAACCAGCATAATACACTGATGCAGCCACGTTAACATTCATAGCAACACAATGCACATTTGCTAAGCTATGGAACCAACCAAGGTGCCCTCAACAGATGCATGGATAAAGAAGTTGTGGTATATACACACAATGGAGTACTATTCAGCCATAAGGAAAAATGACATTATGTCATTTGCTGCCATATGGACAGAACTGGAGGATATCATACTAAGTGAAATAGGCCAGTCTCAAAACACCAAATGTCAGGGCTTGAGTGGTGGCTCAGCAGTTAAAAGCTGCATGGCATGCTAAAGGACCTGGGTTTGAACCCCAGCACCACATACACAACTAAATGTTGGAGAAATGAAGGAAAGATGAAAAAATAAAATTGATTTTCTCTTTCTCTCTCTCCCTCTCTCTTTAAAAAAAAAAAAACGAAAACAAACAACAGCAGCAAAAAAACCCTCAAAGACCAAATGTTTTCTCTGATACATGGACGCTAACACAAAATAAGGAAAAGAACAAAGAAATAGACAAAAGGGAAAGAAATGGAGGGAGGGGGATAGGTTGAGATAGGGAAAGTTTGTGAAATGAATCAGATTTAACTTATTTAACTTTCTCATGTTCATATATGAACATATAGTGAAACTCATCAAAATGTATATCAACAAGTTACTAAATAAAACAACTATTAGTAAATGACAGAAAAATCAGTACAATAGAGGAAAGAGAACAGGACAAAGGGGACTGAATTAGACTATGATATCCATTGCTTTTATTAAAATGTCAATATTTATCCTATTGTCAATTAAATCTAAAAAGAACACAGGATCAGAGGAAGGGAAGGGAAGGGGAAATACAGGGGAACTGAGTTAAAACAAGGTACAATCCATGCTTTTATAACTATGCCAACATACATTCTATTCCTATGTATATTTTCTAAAAAATGGGCTTGGAGGAAGGGGACAGGAGACTGAATTAGAACAAGTTAAACTCCAAGCTCTTATAATTAAGTCATTGTGTAATCTTATGACATGTATGCCTAAAAAAGAGTCAATGAAATTAAAAAAAATTATTTTTGATGATAATTTTTATGATGATTTTCTATTAAAATATTTGCCCAAGGATACATAGATTATGCAAAATTTTGTTATTTATATAAATAATGATAGAAAAATCTGGAAATATGCCATAATAGAGTCTAATATCATTTATCAAGTGATTTTTAAAATACCAGAAAGACTCTTAAGAGAAGTCTGCGAAGGGGAGAAGTCTGAAGTTTACTAGAGATAATTGTGCTCTTACCTCTGCAAAATTTTCTGCTTGCAGGAGAGGGAAATTGAGGTGAAAGATCTAAAGATTTCAAGACACCAATGTGCCCTGCGAGTCTGGCAGACTCAACCAGAGATTTTAAGATGGAGACATGGTAATATGGGTGGTTTGGGCATGGTAATGGGACATTTGGCATAATGTAATTTTTAATTGCTGGTTTGTGTCTATGGCTTTCATTACTTTTTATATTTAGCTTTGTCAGCTCTTAGAAGAAAAAGAAAGTACCAACAATAGTAATTCACTTTCTACAGCATTTACCTGAAGATCAACAGAGATGAAATCAGATTGCCTAGGTCTATTTTGGATCCCCTTCTAAATGACTGAGACTTTGGGCAAATTACTTTATGCCTCCAAAACTTCATCTTAATTATAAGTGAAATGGAGTATTTTGAATACATTCTTCCTTTAGTATGCATATCTTTACTGAATTACAACTTATGGTTTATTTCCCCTAATATACTGTTAGAAATTTGAAACAAGAAGGATATTTTCCAATTCCAAATCTTCAGGATTTGACACTGGTGGGCACATAGTTAATTCTTTGTGTTTGTTGAATTATCTTATGTTGATTAGCTGACTTCTAAGTCCTTGCAGCAATGACATATTATTAATAATGTCTCTACCACTCCACAACATTAATGATAAAAAATCATACTGGTGTTTTGAATGAAGCTGAGAAATATAAAATGAAAGTTTTATACGCAAATAAAAATTGAAGTGCATAGTTTTAATTGATTCTAGAATCAGAGGACAAACACCTGTTCCATATAAAACTGAACAGACCAAATATAAAAATTAAATCTGAGAAAACTTTTTTCAGTAAGAATCTAGATACAAATACTTGATATGTAGATGGAGAAAAGAAAACACAACAGCACTAAAAGAATATATTAATTTATAACAATAAGCTCTTTTACCTCAAAATGAAAAGAATCCTATTTTTTAAATAGCATTCCAAACAGATGTTAATCAGAGCTGAAGAATGTTGTGAATTGCAATTTCACAGAACTTGTAATTCTATATAAAATGAGTCTCTTTAATAATCAAACAGGTGCTAATATGCTTTTTAATGAATTCATCTTCCAGAGTAAGGATGTATAAAGCTCATATAGTTTATTTATATTACTTTTGTGGCCATTTTAACCAGTGCTTTACAAGACCACTTTTGAAAATAACAGATACAGAAAGGAGGATTCAAAGCAAAGATATGCTGTGATCCAAGAGGAAAGTTTTATGATGGATATGGAACACTTATTCTGTAACCCCAGCCTCACAAGCCTTACAGTTCAGAGGATGATCCCTCGGTTTTCCTGGTAGTGGATGGAAACAATTATTCTTAGCATGGTAAACCTTTCCTTTGGCTTCTCAGACACTCCATCTATAAAAAGACTCTAGGAACATACGAACATTTGAAATTCCATCTGTGAAACACTTATGGCAAAAAATATATATGGCAGGGATGAAAAACCAAAAAATAAAACTAGACTTGAAAGAAAGATCAATTTTTTTCTAAGCAAACTGACTATGAATTCTAATAATTCTTAACTCCCCCCAAAATATTTTCTTGAGATCACCTTACATACCTGTGGTAAATGGAGCATCAGTGCTAAATCATGAGCAGTGTAAAGAATTCTTTCATTTTCTATTATGAAAGAATGGGAAAAAATAGTGCATGTTCTATAAAAACTAAAATACTTTTTCAGTTTATTAAGAGGTAGACAAAAATGCAGAATAAAAACTTGAATCATCTTCTGGCTTTCTTTAAAGAAAGTGTATTAAAATAATTTATTTTATAAGAACAATGTTGAAAACATGAGTACGAAGGAAGATCAATGCTAAATACAAAATGCCATCATGCTACAGAAGCTCCAGGCTCATCTACTCTGTATGGAATTTGCTGAGAATGTAAGAAAACATCTTGTAACTGCTTACCAAGACATAAAAAGGAGAAGCTGAACCTTTTCATTCAAAACAGATCTCCAGAACTGGAAATAATGTATGCTTAAGTTTTCATTTTATAGATGAGAAACCAGAGACCCAAAGACTTTAAACTGTTAAAAGTTGCAGAAGCTAGAGAACTGACCTACAGCTGAGTCTCAAAGTACATGAAGAGGTTCCTTAAGCACACTATCATGTTTGTATGATCCATCAGAATTAAGTCACATGGTGTTTTAAACTCTTATTAAGTACATGAATGGAAATGTTTGAAATCAGAATAGATTTTTAGGAAAATCTGGGCAGCATACTAAACATATATAGAATGACTTTATTTTATTTTGAATTAAAACTGAATGCAAATAACCTTACAGTTCTCAAAAAATCTCCACACAATGTTTACTACCATGCAGGTGACTCCTACTGAGAAAACAAGGCTTCATTTGCTTCATTAAAACAGTGGGAAGAAATAACTACAGGGAAACTGCAAACAGAGGCATGTGGAACATTTTCAAGGACGACATTTCAGACTTTTCTTATTACACTGTAAAATTGCAAAGTATGTACTACAGTCCTGCTAAAGGGTCAAAATAAAGATTGTAAGTTAACAACAACATAAAACATATCCCCTAAAAATTTTGCTACTAAATATGCAAAATGCAGAAGGGAGGTTAGAGGCAATAGTTTATGATAAAATAATTCTTGCTCATTAACTGGAATTAGAACAGGAATATGCCACAAAAAAATGACTTGAATCATGTGACTTTATTCTTAAAGGTGCATATGTTCAGCACTACAGACTTGATCTATCTTCCACTATCACAGCAGAAATTTTTACATCGATACTCTGTTTTAGTCTACTTTATTCTGGAATACTGATGTCGTATATTCACTCTCCCTGATAGAACTATTAAAGAGATGGATACTAAGGTAGCTTGAGTTCTTTCTGCCAACTCTTCAGCTGTTTGCTCTCCAGGTCATTTCTGTGTTCCGTGTTTGGAGGACATATTAATAAAGTTAGTACTGAGAGTTATTCTATGGGACCATTTTAGGACTTTAGAATGCAAAATTCATGAGCAAAGAACACAATAAAATATGAGCTTTCATATTAAAATATGAGTTAGGAATATGAATTAAATGTTTTCCACATATAATGTAAAATATATTTTGACTTGTTCTTTGAGTAAGGCATGCATTAATGCTTTTTTTTTCCACCTTTATTAGAAGTATATTGCGATACAGGATACAGATGAGGGGGAAACATTGTCAAAACTGTAGCAATCAATGTGTATAAATTTTGATAACCAGGGGTAATGCTAACGCATAGATAAGCTACTATGGGTTTCATCTATTGCCATTTCCCCCAGAAGAACTCATGTGTTAAATGGGTATCTAGTGTAGGAATAATATCAGCTTCTGGAATGGTTCCCCCATCTTCCCAATCACCAGACTCCTATGAGTTCTTCATATACCCTCCCCCCTCCCCATCCCCTTCCCTCCACCTCCAAGTTACCTAGGGAGCTTTAGGCCCTGTTGCACTGAAAGTCATTCATTTTGAGGCTTTGTTAGGTCAGCCGTCTGTCCTACTGCTTCAACATAAATTCTAGTATCAACAGATGAGAGAAACCATTCGGCCCTTAAGTCTCTGAGCTTGGGAGACTTCACTAAGCATAATTCTGTCCATCTCCATCCATTTGACTTCGAAAGCTATAATATCGTCTTCTCTGATGGCCGAGTAGTATTCCATAGTAT